>JAEQBH010000092.1:0-188932 GCA_016808115.1 Tetrastigma voinierianum | reverse complement strand
ACCATCAATTACATCAAAATTAGCTCAATGGGCTAATGATCAAACACTTGTTAAATTCGATTTGAATTACTCAACTGTTATTACTATTTCACAAAATTATTTTGTGAATACTATTCTCTAGAATAAAGAACCCCCTACAGCCATTCTCGAAAAATCATCAATCGTCTGCTCACTGAAGTAACTCGAATCCCCACGCCATTTCCTCCGGCCTTATACACACCAAAGCATAATTTATTCCATAAATTATCATATAAACACCCAAATCAGTCCCCAACAGCCACGGACTGACCAAAAATGTCTAAAAAAAATTTCCACAATTCGGTCCCATGTTTTGGGACCGATCAAACGGCCCCTCATGGCCTCAAACCAACCGAAACATTATAAAACAACTTAAATAAAGTGTAAAACCCAAGTATGATAAATCTCCTACCTCTCGGAGTTTGTCAAAACCCTCAAACCGTGCCCACGCCGTAGGTCCTCCGTGTATAGCTTTCTTTCTTGGTCTCGACGACCGCGACTGGCTGGATCTCTCAAAAATCTAGAGAGAAGAGGTCCTCTCTCTAGAAAATCACCATTTCCGCTTTCGCTTTCTTCTCCCCTGCTCCAAAGACGTTTTTGCCTCTTTTTTCAATTTGGAGAAGAAACATCTATTCCTTCTCCTCAGTTTGCCTGGTCTTTCTCATTTAATCAAATTCAAATGACCATTTTGCCCCTTCTTTTCCCCAGCTGATATTAAAGACTATCTCGCCAGCCCATTTTCATACTTTCTCTACTCACTACCACTTATGGCACATGAGTACGTGTTATACGCGACTTTCTTGTCAGATCAAAATAGTTTTACGACAATCTCAACTCGCGATGCCTCGAAAAACGTGTAAATCCCGACTGTCTCTGAATTCGACGAAATTTTACGTGCTAGCTAGATTTCTCACGAGACGACCTCCAACAGGAAATCCGTTTCATCATCCGAGATCTAGAGAATAAATTCTGGTTTTTAACCGAAATTACGATTTTGCACTTTTTCCATAAATTGAAATTTCTCGGGTCTTACACAAAAACCGTATTAATTACTGAATTATATTTCATCACTCTTTATATTTAAGCCTTAAATCATAAGTTCCTCACTCTATCAAGTATTTATATTTGTATTTATAATCTTTATGAGTTCATCTTTACCTCATAATATTTTTCTTTATAACTTAAAATATTTATAAAACATAGTTATGATTCATTTTATATATGATGAGATGATGAGACACTACACATAAAGTATATTTATCCATTCTAAAACCAAGACATGAAATACTTTCTATCTTGACAATGAGAGGCCACTTGCCAAGTCTTTGTAACCACAAACTATCTGCACATTCTCATATGATACTAGAGCTATAACCAAATCATTAATTTAATATTCTGATAACTCAAAGTTATGTAAAAATCGATTTTTATCTTTTCAAATTCTTATTATAGTTGAAGTTTTATATAGATTATTAGCCAAATAATACACACACAAATTGATTATCATATAAATATTAATAATATTTTTTTCTTAATAGTTTCATACTATGTATTGAATTTATAAATGATTTTTACCTTTCCTACCTAAATTAGTTTTTGTAAAATATTCATATATTTATAATTTGAAATGTTATTTTCATTGAACTAAATGAAGACTAAAATAGATCATAAAATATTTAAAAATCAGGGTCATTTCATTTGCATTGAGTTTTGGACACATTTCATTTAATTAATATAAAAGAAACCAACAAGAATTAAATGAAGACTAAAATAGATCATAAAATATTTAAAAATCAGGGTCATTTCATTTGCATTGAGTTTTGGACACATTTCATTTAATTAATATAAAGGAAACCAACAAGAATTCAAGTAATTAAATAGATGTCAGTTATTAAAAATGAGGCCATAATTATTTTCTACACAGATAATTTGTAACTTCATCAATATTGTCAAAACAATTATATTCATCTAACATGTTAATAGAATATAATATAATTTTCTGTACAAATGGTTACATCTAAACATTGAATTTCTTAGAAATATTTTATTAAAAATCCTTTAAGGACCACTAACATATTACAATCAAATCTTTTAAAAAATATTAAATTATAGAAATGAAAAGATCACACTAGGGAACAATGTAAAGATTTTTAAAACCCCATTCAAATGTATATCTTTGCCAAATATTTTCATTAATTTTCAATTTTGTACTAATAATTATTTATTTTTAATCTTTCTTAAATGTTATCTTGGTCTGTTTTCTTTTTGGTAATTATTTATTTAATTGGTGGTGATCACTATATGTATTATGTATTATAATTCATGTGAAAAGGACTAGTCATATATATTGTTTATATTCTTTGTTTTTCTTGAAATATGTATGCATTTTCTTTCTTTTAATTTCACCCTTAGTTTACTTTTTATCTTATATATTTTTTTCATAATCTATTATATTTTCAGGTAATTTATAAATTATAATGCAGTATGCTATTATAGATTTTAACTTAATAACATATTTGTTGTTGAAGATAAAGCCGATATAATAAATAATGTGTGCGCACGTGTTCAGTGTGTTTGTGTTAGCTCTTATATATATATATATATATATATATATATATATATATATAACATGGAAATGTGTGTGCACGTGCACAGCATGCTTACGTGGCGAATGAAGGAAGGAACTTGCACGTGTGAGTCTATAATGCACGTGTGTTCAAGTGGGTAGGATACGTGCAGTATGCAAGTGCATGCATGCAACAGACATGCACGAACACTTGCATCTCTTTCCTTGCTTTGTTTTTTTTTTTTGGTCTTTAACATCTTCTATGCATATTTTTAGGAATTATAAAATTAGTATTATTTAATCAAACAATTTTCTATGCATTTTTAATTTAAAATTTTGGAATCCATGGTTGAAAATAAAATGTCATGCCCTTTTGTGTATTAGATAAAGATTATAAGTTGATAATAACTTTGAAGGGAAGAATAAAACAAAGTAGGTAAAGAGAAATCTCTCTTATAAATTTAAATACATATAAAAAAAATTTAGTCATGATCATAATAAGTTTTTGTATAAATTAATAAAAGTATATATAGCTCAAGTCATGTTGCCCTCTATACTTGATATTATCCCATGTCACTAGATGAGATTTTTTTTTTTTTGTATCATATAAGTATATACTGCTATTAATCATGTAGAGTTATGTTTTAAACCCATGACTCATTTGAGTTTAGAAAAAAAAAATTTATAAATTATAAGCTCATTTAACTAAATTAATTGCAAAAGTAGAGAAACCATTTTTACCTTGAAAATGGATTTTTTTTTTTTTTTTTAAGCTTTCAATAAATCCAAATGGAGCCAAAGAATTATTAGATCAACCTCATTATAGACCTAAAGAAACTCATGACTATAAGGCTATATATGGTATGAAGGAATTCAAACGGTGAAATTGGGCAAATTCATGGATTTTGCTCAAATCCACCATTTGACTGCTCAAAAATTAGATGAATTTCATTGTTTTACCAATTCTACCATAGATTTTAAACTCATACCTAACGAGGTATTTTGTAAAATCCATTTAAATCCCTACATTTCAAATCCATTATTTTCATCAAAACTAAGAATTTAAATCTATAATCTCAAACGAGGCTTAAAATGTCGAATCCAACTATTTTATTGGGCTCGGGCTGTGAATCCTTTTAGGGTATGTTTGGGCTTTATAATAGTCCAAATGTATTTCATAAATTCAATTTTAATTTTCAGCAAATCCATTTGGACCGACTTGGCTCAAATTTGCACTAAAATCTGTAGCATTTTCTTATTACTTTACAATAGTTTGATCTACACTCAACTCTCGTTTCTAAAATTACTCTCATAACATCTTAATTTGATAAGATTTTATTTCACTTTTAATTTTCTACATTTTTCTTAACTCAATTATACTGTTATCAAAAAAAAAACCTCAATTTTACTTTCTCTATTGGACCCTAAATGATTTTTGGCTTGGGCTCATCTATGTGATGTGAGGAAAATTAAGGGATTCGAGCACTTTAAAAAAAAAAAAATCAAACTCATGAATGCTGGATGGTGGGATTTCTTTGGATAAGTAGAGTCAACAATAAGTGGATAAGTGAGCTGTTAATGGGTGTACAAAATAAAGGCATGGAAGAGAAAAAATTATGAGAAAGTCTCTTGAGTTGACAAACTACAAGGATGTGTTTGAATTTTGGAATGGGAATGAAGCAAGAATTTTTTTTTCCATTCTTATTTCTAATGAAATAGAGTCGATAATTTGATTTCTCATTTTTAGTGTTTGGATTAGTTAGAAACGAATATTAGAAATTCTAAATGAAAAAGGAAATAAATTGTTAATAATACCATATCATCTTATTTTAAGAGTTTCAAAAAAAATATAAGTTGGATAATTATTTGCTCAAATAATTATTTTACTTAGTTAAACAATAAGCTACTATTCTCATTTTTTTTAATAATAATATATTTTCTTTTCTTTTTTTTTTTTAGCTTTAGGATTTAGGATTTTATATTTTTAATAAAGAAAATTATAAATTTTTTTTTGTATTTAGTTGTAAGGAATTAAAATAAATAAATTATTTTCGTGTAATTTTGTTTAACATCATGACTGATGTCATTTGAGGAGATAACTAAGATGTACACTCAAGATTTTTAATGATGAGATGGATTTTTGCATGAGAAAATAATTGTTATTTCAGAATTAGACTTATATAAATCAAGATTAAGATTGGTAACATTTTGAAGCTAATGGGATAGAAAACATATGTGCACAAGCCTCGCAGCGTTAACAGCACACAACAAGGCAGTTCCCGTGACTCCACCTTACGGCGAGTCGCACAAACCCAACCGCAAGCTTCTACCACAAAATGGTATCCCACCATGCCAAAGTAATACGTCGTGACCCATAATGGCAACCACCGCCAGCAATCAAGCAACATAGGTGCACCCGTAAACTCATGTAAAGAAAACGCCGCCTCCCGCCGATCCACGCCCACTGGATTAGAAAGAAGAATCTACATGATCACGGCTCCTCCATTATCCCTTAATAGCTCATTCATGATAAGGAAAGAAACTCTCACCAATGGAGAGATACCAGATCACCGTCTAACAAGGAAAGAACCACAAGTTCTCCTATAAATACCGACTCATTCTACCACAAAAAGAAACGAATCATAACGCCTATCGAGTCAATTTTTCCTTCAATAAGAAAGAAGCTAACTTAGGCATCTGGAGACGCAGAGGCGCACTCACTTCGACCATCCTTTGCGTCAGAAGTCAAAGAACGACGGGCCTAAGAGGACCTGGCTCGCTGGATTCAGAAGATCCAAATTTTAAAATCTAGGAAAAACACCATCAATTTGGCGCCATCTGTGGGAACGACTGTTCCTCTACAAATAAAACCGAATTCTAAGTGACTGATGGTATCAACCCGAAACATGAGCAGGAGTCACGCTAACCCCCTTGGGACCCAAGACTAGCAAGGCGACCTAGATAGCCGACCACCAGGAGACGCTCTCGAAACTCTACAGGCCAATACTGACGAAGTGGAGGCACTCCGTCTCACCAACCAGCGTTTGCTGAGAGACTTGGAGAAACTCACTAGACAAATGCAACGGTCGCAAGAAGAACAACAACACCACGACGCTCCTTGGGAAGCTGACGGAGAAGGAGAAACTAGCCAAGCTAAGGATCACGATTCTTATAAACCCCTTGGAGAGGACCGCGATGAGGGGGTTCCCGGTAGGAACAATAAAGGCAATGGACCCATCCTTTATCACCCTGAGGATGTGGGAACGGTCGCCAGGAGCAACGCTCTGGGGACATCCAACAAAAGCTCACCCACATGAAGGAAACTGAAAGGACAAGCTCCGCCCATGGATGCCTCAAAGCAACAAACTAATCCATGTTCACGGCAGGGTACTACACTTCCTCTCCCCAAAGAAAGTTCGAATGCCTCGCATCAACGCTCAATCCAACGGTAAAGATCCTATAGATCACCTTAATACTTACAAGAATCAAATGGAGCCACCTGATATTTCAGACCTCGTTAGATGCAGAGTTTCGCCATTTCGCCAAAGGTCCGCTTTAGCCTGGGCCTGCTAAAGACTTTCGCATCATCAATCCTCATCATCCAAAGAGTTGTCCATCGCTCTGCCTCCTTATTCTTTCTCATCAGAGTTCTGACATACAAGAAGTCGAGCCATCACTTGTCAATTATAAAGCAGAGCCCACAGAGAACCCGCCCTACGCCCAGAGGTTTAACGCAGAGTCGTTATGGCAGACATAAATGAGAATTCTTTCACCACCGCTATCACGGCCGGGCGATAGTCGGAAAGACTGATGTTTCCATCTCAAAAACCCTCAAAGCATGACCCGAGGTGCTCGCCACAAAGGCATAAATACATAAACGGCGAGAAAGCCCTTTTATCTAAGCGGGAAAACTCTTCCACGCAGAAGGAGAAAAGCAGGGGTGAGAAAAAGCAAGAACGAAGCCTCAAGAGATGAGGAGACAAGGATAGATCCCCACGAAGGGACAGAGAGAACAGAGAACGATCTCCAAAGATACGAGGCAACGTCAAGGACCGCTTGAGCCCACCTCGCCCGAGTTACGCGAACGATATCCACCTCAAAATTCACCCCTCGACAAAATTTTAGTGTCATGTGTCCCACGTGGAGACGCAAAGACGAAAAGTTTTTAAGGTGGCTGCCTCAACAAAGATGCACTCAGTTAAAAAGGACTCAACCAAGTATTGTGAATTCCATAGTGGATCATGGACACCAAATGCATGATCGCATCCACTAAGGGAAGGAAAATTGAACACCTGATCCGACATGGACATCTTCACCGCTTCGTGGCCTTAACAGTCGTGACTTTCGTGCACCACCCCATCACCCTCACGCCCACCCAACTCACCAAAGAACCCTCGGGAGAATCCATGTAATCTCCAAGGGATTTATAAGGGGAGAGGAGTCCACTTCAACCCGAAAGGCTAATCTACGCAACATCAGATCAGGGGAGACATTGAAGATACAAGCAGTATCCAAACTCCCTCGGCTAGACACCACCATAACTTTTTCGAACTCCGACATGGAAGGCTGCCAGCATTTTTCATGACGATCCTTGGTAATAAGGGTCGTCATAGCCAACAAAACAGTACACAGGGTCCTGGTCGACAACTGAAGCTCAGCCGACATCATCTTCGCGTCAACTTTCGATAAAATGGGCATTGAAAGGGAGAAACTAGAACCGGTCAATGCCCAATTGCGGATTCTGAGAAAGAGTGCTACCTCAGTGGTCAATACAACTAGTGCTCAATTTCTGGGAGATCCCTCCAAGCCAAAGCCACAAACAGTTAGCTGAGGTTCCTCATAGTGGATAATCTCACGCCATAATATCTCTATCAAGCAGCCCTCCTCAAGAATAAGGGCCATCCTTCCATCACATATGGTTATCAAATTCCCTACTACCGGCCGGGGTAGGAATGGTTCGGGAGAAATCAAGATAGCCAGGAGTGCTATCTAAAGATCAATGAACCAAAAAGCGTGAGGTGAGCGATCTATATGGACGAAGTAATATAAGATATGAGGTAGGTATCCACTTACGCCTCTTAAGAACTAATCGAGATAACTCAACGGTATCAACCTAATATCTCATCTACATCGGATCCAGATTGGCCAAAGAGGTCAGGGACCTCCTTGTCTACTTCTTAAAACAGAATATAGAAGTATTCGCCTAGAAGCAGGAGGATATGGAAGGAATTGACCCCAGCATCACACACAAGTCGAATATCACTCTCCTTCAAACTCATCAAACAAAAAGGAGTTTCACCCTAGAAATGCACAGATCAATGAAGAGTTAACAAATCTCCAAGCCAAAGCTACCCAAGAAGTAGAATACCCTCGACCGGTCAGCAATGTACCTCGGCCAAAAGGCAACGGCAAATGGAGGCTCGTGACACTTCACCGATGTCACCGCAGCCGCCCAAAGACCGCCCCACTGATCGTAATTTTATAGTGGACGCCGCTAGCCGCCACGAGCTTTTACCATGGACGCTTCGGATATAACTGTGATCGTATCGGACCCTAATAATCGGTGAGAATAATTTCATTTGTGACTGTAAGGTGGTACTTACTATTACCGTGATGCCTTCTGTGTCAAGAACGTTTGAGCCACTTATCGAGGCCAGTGAACAAAATGGTTTCGCTGCATTTTGAGCCGCCTATGTATAGATGACATGCCGGGTGAAGCCGGGCTAAGGCCGAGCCCACTTTTGCAATTTCACCTAGTCGAAGTCATTCCAAGTCCCCGAAGAACTAACATGAAGCTAAACCCAACCAAATTCACTGTGAGTCTCACTCAAAATTCACGGGCTCTATAGTCAACAAATGAGAGCAGAGGCAAATCCAAATAAGATAAAAGTCGTAGCTGTATATTACACCGCTTCGAACAATTGCGCTGCAGTTCAGCGTTTAACTAGAGAATAGCCGCTTGAGTCAGCTTGTTCTCTAGATCCGTAAAATGATGTGTCACCACCATTCTTTCCAAGTTCTAAAAAGGCTTTCCACTGACGCCCAATGCGGTGAGGGCGTTTCGCACTAAAGGCTTACCCAGCTCCCTCTCGCCCCGTGAGCCTTCCGAGGGAGAACTCCTTACCCTTTATTTGGTCGTTTCAGATTTCTTAACTAGCGCCGCCCTGGTCAGAGAGCGAGATAGAATACAACAGCTGGTCTATTACTGCAGCCGAGCTCTGAGAGGAGAAGAGGAAAGGTATCCAAAGATAGAGAAATTAATCCCACATTGCAACGATCGCTAAAAGGCTTCACCATATTTCCAAAGCTCACACCATCAAATCCCAACAGAATCTAATGAAACAAATATATTAGCCAAGCTATCTGATCATAGAGCTCAGTGAGTTCGACATCAGATACAAGCCGAGGACAATGGTCAAAGGGCAGGTTTTGGTAGATTTCATCGTGGAATTCACCCCCTCAAATGCCCCGGCACAACCTACCGAAACTACTTAATTGGCGCTCGACCTACCCATCCGGGAGGTCTATGATGGGGCCGCCAATTCCTAAGGTAGCGCGCGGTCTAATTTAACCTCCCGGGATGGATTTACGTGAATATGAACTCGTATTTGATTTCAAGCCCAATAACGGTGTGTCGAGTACGAAGTCAATATGTTCGGCTTAAGACCGCCCACTTTATGGAAGCTAATCAACTCGGAGATTCAAAGGATTCCAATCGTGGTGAAATGTGATGAGAACTCCTACTTGGGCTGGTGAAAAATGATCCTTTACCTCAAAAAGGTACTATAATCGCTAAAAGGTTTATAAGGAGTTCAGTCGCATTTCCTAAGGGTAGAATACGCGCGTATGCCCGCAAGCTAGCAACAGCACCACATGAGGATCTAGATAAACTAATACCGGTCGAGCACCTCCCAGAACCCTCGGTGAACGTCAACGATAAAGAAGTGTCCCTGCATCGTCTGGGCCGAGCTGATGGACCCCATTCGAGTAATTTGTGATCTAAACATTGCCAAGCGATCCAAAGAAGGCCTCCAAGCTCAAGACGAGGTCGGCTAGGTTCACCATTCATCGGGGGACCCTTTATAAACGAGGCTTCTCTACACCCATCCTTAAATATGTAGGAAAGGAAGACACCAACTATGTGCTCAGAGAGGTGCATGAAGGCATATGTGGCAACCATATTTGGAGCCTGTATCTCGCAGCAAAGACCCCAGACAGGCATACCGCCTACAATGCCTGCATCGCCACTGAGTTGGGGCCAAAATGCAAGACTGCCAAGAAGGATGCTCAGATTCTACTCCTTCCGAGTCGCTTACCTCAATCACAACCTCTTGGCCTTTTCAACAGTGGGGGCTTGACATACTGGGGCCTCTACCCATTAGGAAGGGCCAATGCAAGTTTATTGTTGTAGGAGTGGATTACTTCACCAAGTAGGCCGAGGTCACCCATTACCACAATCACTAAGCAAAAGGTAATGTGAATTATGTTTGGTGTTCCATAATTTGCGTGCGTTCTAACTTTAGAGCCCGTATCCGATAATGGAAACAATTGATAATCCCATGTTCAAAGATTTTCGCCGAAAGCCTGAGGAGTAAAGAATTACTACTCATCCCCAACTCATCCGTAGTTCAACGAACAAGCAGAAGTCACTATAAGGACTCTCAAGGTAGCGTTGAAGACTAAACTGGAAAATCTAAAGGGAAAATGGGTAGAATACCTCCCCGAGCTATTATGAGCATACAGAACTACGCACAAATCAGCAACTCAAGAAACCCCGTCATTTAGCATTCTGCTACCGGGGCGCAGCTCCCCGTAGGTCACAGTTACTCAAGAGTCAGTTCCTCGCAAATGCCCAACACAACGAGGAAATTCCTTTTGCCCTAACCTGACCTCTAGGAAGAAAAAAACGAGTAGGTTCTAAGGCACGTCGAGGACTATCGCAGAAAGACATCAAAATATTACGACCAAAGGGTCAGGCCCAAGAGTTTTAATGTCACGCCTCGGGCGCGAGACTGACCGACTCTTTACTCGCTTTTATCGTACACAGTGTCCAAGTCTTATAAATCAGATCAATATATCGTGATACAAAATACAAATAACACTACCACCATACGGTGCTTTTAAAGTCACATACATATAGTCCTCGAGTCCCGCTTACATATACAAAAACTATACATTTACATTTACCGATCGTGAGCTGCCAGAACCTACAAAGTGATGAACCCCTTACTAGGTGTCGCCCAAACACGCGGAAGATCATTGTCTCCTTCTTCCGTATCTACACGTATTGAAACTCCGCGCTGTTTTTTACGCCTTAGCGGAAACATAGGTAATATGCATATACATTATGCGGCTGGCAACATACGTACATCAGATTTTCTATGCAATGAACTTATACAATTACTTATATGTTTATACAGACTCTTATGCTTATTCGGACTCGTAGGACTCATATCAGACTTATAAAGAACTTTATGCTCGCTCGATCTCCCGTAGGGAGTTACAGCTTATTCTTATCTCGTAATTCACCTGTAGGTATTACGATCGTAACGATACTCATTTGCTTACTCTTATTCATCATTCTCGTTAGTCTCATATAACTATGGGAATACCTATCAGTTAATAATAAATGAGTCAAACACAAAGACATCAAGTACCCGAAGGTACTATACAAGACCGGCAACAGAAGACAAAGCAGAGGCGCCGGGCACTAATTAACGCCACACTCCGTCACGTAATGGGTAAGGCTGGTCAGAAGACTACAGGAGGCCAAGCATCTATCGAATCGCGGTCTCATCACTGTAATGTATGTCGTAGAGACCAGCAAAGAGCTACAACCCATCATAACGTGTCGCGGTCATTTCACACCGGTCTTGTAGGCATCTTTTCTACGATTATACTTGTTCCCTGAGCTTATAATTTTATTCTTTTCTTCTATACTCCTCTACATATCAAATCTACGTATATTGCTATTTCTTGGTTATATCTATCTCTTTTCTTATCATGTATTCCAATTGACTTTAACCAAGCTATTAGTACACTTTGTACAACAATAAAATTTTCAGATGTGGATACCGAATGCCATTAAATAGCATATGGTTAGATTCTAGACTCAATGAGCTTTCCATAGAGTCCAATAACACCCAAAACGGAGTCCTAACGACGGATTTATGCACATTGTAAGCTGAAGAAATCAACAACTTGCAGCAACTCCAGTGAGCAGCAGCAAATACCGCATTTTGTTATTTTGGACTTATTATAAGCTCAATAATACCAAGCTACATAATGATGGATTCTACCTAAAGGATTTCCATAGAGTCCAAGAACACCTTTAAATGAGTCCGACGGCTGAAGCATATCGTCCAAGTTCGAGGGCTGACATTGTGTGGGCTACGCTATAACGTGGAATCCCACGCTATAGCGTATCCGAGGATGCACCCAGCCATGCTACAGCGTGGCTTCACGCCCCAAGGTGCGTAGAGCCTCGGGCAGCCTCCCAGACACGCGCCGACCAAATCATCCCGAACAGCCCCTTTGTCCACCGGCGACAATATCCTCCCAATCAGGCCACATAACATGCCACAAACACTGCACTCAAAACCATCCTACAATCAATCTCAAATCACTCCCAAAAGCAGAATAAACCAAACTTCCATATCCATACAAATTCTACAATTCATCCTCTCAAAGGGGAAGATTCCATACCCTAACAAGTAATCACACTCTAACACCTCAACTCCTACCAAGGAGGAATTTCATATACAAGTCCACAAATTCACACTAACCCATAACCATCCATACAAACCATACATAAACTTTTAGCTCAAAACCATACTAAAATCTAACAAAGTCCATACAAAGATATACAAAGTTCCATACAAAAACCAAAACCACAAATCAAAGAGGGAAGAACCCTAGACCAAGGTGCAAATCCTATAACTCCACACTTATATAAAACCAAGGATCCTTATAAATTCCATACAAGAATCCATACCAAACTCCAAAGATCCATACAAAAGTCATGTCCACACCCCACTATTCTCTCTTCCCTTCTTCTCCTTCCCTCCTTCTTCCCCGTAAGTCTTGTTCGGGAGACCAAAATGGGTTAATTTTTGCCCTCCCCTTTTTATAATAAAGCTCTTTATTTACCTTTGGTCCTCCATCTTCTACTAATTTCTATTCCCAAGTTATGTTGCTTCCACTTCGACCCTAATTTTATCAATTCATGTCTTTGATGCCCCTTTTAATAAATTGCACTTTTTTGTCTTTAAATCTTGCACAATTTTTTGTTTTTTTTAAATTTCTATATTTTCGCATTTAATTTCATTTAAAAATTTAATTTATGCCTACAAATAATTCCAAACATGCTGGAAAATAACTGGGGTATATTTCAAGTGTTACATTTAAGCCCCACATCTGTCTCCCAAAGAAACCTCACCAGAAGGAAAGACCCCACACATGGGAAGCTAGGGCCAAATAGGGAAGGACCCTATGTGATATCACGAATAGTCCGACCTAGCAACTATGAACTTCAAACAGAAGAGGGAAAACTGTACACATTCTTGAATGCCGAGCACCTCAAAGCATTCCATCAATGTGACTTCTGATTTTAGCTTTTAATAAGAAATTGGCGCTTTACTATAATAACACTTCTTGAGTTCATTTCACCGAGTAATATTCTCTCATAGATCATCAAAAAAAAACAAACAAACATCAGACAAATACACACGCTTCCAAAAGACTGTACTTATTTCAGATATCTCATAAAATTACAATCAGCAAAGCCGTTCTCTACATCTCAAAAAATTACAATCAGTAAACCCTTTCTCTACATCTCAAAAGATCACGATCGACCAACCCTAGTCAAGGCAAAAACCACAAGAAAGGGAAAGAGAAAATGAAGGAGAAAGAGAAAAGGAAGGAGAAGGAGAAAGAGAAAAGAAATAAGAAGGAGAAAAGAGGGGAGGAAAGGTATAATGGAGGGGAATGAGACATAAAAACATCCCTCTCCGAAAGTGCACCGCCCCGTCGAATACATTCCAGCCCGCTTCCATCAATTGCGGTGACTAGAGAACAAATATAACTCCTACAAGGAGGAACTAGGAAAACACAACTCCTACAAACGGCGTAACGTCGAACCAAACGCCGGCCCGCGATCACCGGGATAGATCATGTGCTGACGATCAAACCCCTAAGCTTCATATCATGTACTAACCCCGGAATACGCTATTGAAGAGAGGAAGAAGGTTGGGAGCGGAGTATGACACAGACCGTCGAAGAGAGGCAGTTATTTATAAAGAAACCTGGACGCTTGGAAAGCCACGCAGTCTGTTCAAATTCTCCATATATCTACATTAAAAACGTGCGTACCTTCCCTAGGGGAGGAAGACGAAGGAGCCATGTAGCTCAGTTTCAAACGAGCCTTGCAACACTCCCAAAGAGCTCCCCAGGGCTCGCCAAAGAGCCCTCAGAGCTCGGGGCTTCAAAGGAGCCAATGAGCTGGCTCAAAGGGGTCGCACTGGTTTGAAGAACCCGACAAACCCTGTGGCGCTGGCACCAAGGAGCCATGTAGCCCGCTCAAACAAGCCTCAGAATCCCGGGGCCCCAAAAGAGCCTTTAGAGCCTGGGCCGAAAGAGCCTGCAGCCCGGGCTCGAAGGAGCCATACTGGGCCGGGTCATACGCCGATTCTAAAAAACTTGACAACCCAAAAGGCCAAGTAGCTAAGGAGCCATGTAACTCAGTTTCAAATGAGCCTTGCAGCTCAGTCCCAAAAGAGCCATGTAGCTCTGTTTCAAAAAAGCCCTATAGCTCGGGCTCGAATTAGCTAATGATTCTGCTCTGAAGGTTACAAATTCTTGGTTCTGAAGAACCCGACAAAATTTCGTAAGGCTGGAAGTAGCCATGAAGCTCGCTCAAACGAGCTTTTGCACTCGTCCCAAAAGAGCCCCGTAGGGCCTCCGGGCCTTTAAAGAGCCTGTGAGGTCTGGGCCTCGCAGAGCCACGTAACTCGCCCCAAAGGGCTTGGCACGCCCCGCCCAAAGAACTTGGACACCCAAGGCTGGCAGCCAAAGAGCCATGTAGCCTGGGCTCAGCAGAGCCATGTAGCTCCACTTCAAAAGAGCCTGGTAGCTCAGTTTCAAAGGAGCCACGTAGTTTAGTTTTAAATGAGCCTTGTAGCTTGGTTCCAAAAGAGTCATGTAGCTCCACTTCAAAAGAGCCTTGTAGCTTAGTTTCAAAGGAGCCACGTAGCTCAGTTTCAAACGAGCCTTGCAGCTCGATTCCAAAAGAGCCTTGTAGCTCAATTTCAAATGGGTCATGTACTTCTCGCCTAAGAACCTATCACTCTGCATAAGCCTAGGCGTACCCAAGGAGCCAAGTAGCCTGGGCCTTTGATAAAAATCACGTAGTTCAGCCACTAATCAAGGGCCGGTGATAGTCAAGAAGAACCCGACCATTTAAAGATTGGATGACCAGGAAACCTCTTAACACAGGCCATAAAAAAATAAAAATAAAATAAAAAAAGGGAAAACCAAGAATGTAGAAAGACGGATATCCATATAACAACAAAATCGATGTCGGCGTTACAGATGTTCGAGGTTTAGAACTTGAAGTTAGCCAGAATGAGCAAAGATTATACAAAGGGGCCTAGATGTTGGGGGTAGAGCTATGAGAAGCCTTAGTGATGCGAACCTCCAAGCCATGCGTGTCAGAAGGCAAAGCACCAGCAGTGCGATGGGAAGAGCTACCAGTGTGAATCTCAAATTTTCACCAGGAGAGGAACTGAAATGGAGCATCAAAGAACACTCGAGATCCGCTCATCCTGAAATGGATTCTTCTCAGCTCCTCTTCATCGGGGAACTTAAAGATTGAAGTCCAAACCTGAAAAGCCTCGCAGCTCTCTACACTAAAGCTTAGCCATCCGGAGGCCCATAAGGTGCGTGCCTCAGCTCCCTTAGCTCCAATTGGCACCCATCCCTATCGATCATATAACCCTACCTCCGGGAGGTCTCACTAACACGTTGCACTCGGCCAAGTGCTCCACGGAGCCTCACTCTGCTTCCCGGCAAGCCCGATCCAACGCCAATCGCTTGGTGCATAGTTCTTCCCCGGGGTGCCTGAACTCTTCCTCCTTAACCGTCGCACTCATCATCCTCAACAAACCCAGGCCCCATGGCTTTCTTTTCCTCGTCTCTCGCCTTCGCCTTTGCGATCGAGGTGTGCTTCAGATCGAATTTATACCCCAAAACATCATCAGTCAAGCTTTGTATCCTAGCTCGCAGCTCAGCCCTCTAGGAAGTCAAGGAGGCGACCTTAGCTATGTATGCTCTCACCGCCTTAGTAGAGCTCTCGACCGAATTGGCCCTCGCCAGGTCCTTTATATAAGTAGTCGTCTGCCAAGGAGCAAGATGGAGTTAGCAAATAACATTAACACAACGACAAGACGAATAAAAGAAGGCGCCGCATACACAGGCAGAGATCTTGGCCCCTTGGTGAACAAAGCCAGCCTCTCAACGCATGGGCTCTACTTTCGAGACTTAGTCCCGGGCGATAGACAAATGTAGCCTCCGGCGGTGAGCTCCACATTGGTGAGTAGCGAGTCCACACCCCCCTCAGCTTCAAAGCGATCATCTCCCACGTCTCCTCGTGTCGGAGGGGAGGCGAGACGTTTTATGCCGAAGGGCTTGATTAGTGCCCAAAAAGTGCTATTTTGAACCCTATTTATTATAGGTTTTGAGTGCTTTTTGTGTACTAATCATTCTAATTAACCCGATTTTCACATTAAGGTCCTTTATTCTACTGGTCGCATTTTGTGGCTAATTTTGTAGTTTTTAAAAGCTACTTGCGCCTAAATCAAGGAGCCGATCCAAGCACGAAGAATTCGAGTCAAACTCAGCATTGCAGATCAGAGACCAGAAGCAAAGAAGAGCAGAAAATACAAAGAAAATAGAACCTGCGAAATTTGGTTCCTGCAGCACTGTTCACCTCTCCAATCACTATTCACCTACTTTTTGACGCTATGGCTGTTTGTTACATTTTTTTGTTTCTTCCAATTTTATCCCTTGTAATAACTTTTGGTTTTAGTTTTTTTTTGTAATTTCCCTTGCTCTAAGCCGTATATAAGCTGAGTCAAGGTCTGTAAAGAAGATGAATCACTTAATAGCCCTTTCAAGGGAGAAGCTTTTAGCTCACGTCCGCTTTCATTTTCCTTTCATTTTCTTTCCACTTTCACTAGCCAAACACCTCCGAGGATGACAAGTCGGAGGATGAGCGATCAAACCCTTTTTCCTTAGAGTGGAAGGTCAAGGTGTGGGATCGAAAGCAACCAGGTTTTTCCATGTTTTAACTGGGAGGTATTCTTCTACCATTTATGGTTTCCAAATAAACGGCTTTAATCCCTTCGGGTTGCTTTGAATGACCGTGATTTGATAAGTTTTCGTTCATCGATGCTTATTGTTATATCCATTGACATCCGTTAGTTATCATCTGCGGGTTATTGAAAGGCTTATCTGCTGATATTTTTATTTTCTCCAAATTTTAGGTTTGATCCTTCGATTCCATCAGAAATGGCGCATTTGGTAAGCTTTTGTCTATTGTATGTTTATTGTTAGATACAAAGGATATTCAATAGTTATCATTTATTAGCCGTTGGAAAGTGAGTCAAGGTGATGTTTCACTGTCCGAGACCATCAATGGGAGGCAAATACCAAATTTTCAAAGATAATTATTTAGGGTCAGTTTTTACAGTTAAATGAAGAACCGGTTTGGGAGATGACTATAGGTCATCCTCCCCAACGCGAGGAAAGGACCCTGGAGAACCTCAGTTGCCCCAAGACCCCAACCCCAATGACCTAACACTATAAGGAATTCTATTTTACATTTTTTTTACTTATTTTATTTTTAATCTGCAAACCAATTAACTCTGCTTTTACCAAAACCCCAGTCCAAAAGTGAAATTCACTCATTTTGAACCCACCGCACATCATTTGTACAAAGAAACCCATCCTCAGTTCCCACTTAGATACTATATCACAAAGAGCTTTGCTACCAGGCTGACTTTTTAGATATAAATTTTGCTGATTCCGCACCTACCGTGGCACAAATCAAATGTATGCTGCTTCTGGGATGGTGCCTGGTAAGTGCATTTGACGAAGCCGTGGGAACACGGTGATCCCCTATCACAAGTATTGGTGAATTTCTTTTATATTACTGTCAGTTTTTTTTTTTTAATTTCATTCTTCTCAAAAAAAAAAAACAAAGGTCGCAGGATTTTTTTTTTTTTTGCAGGTTTGCCTTATGTGCCATATTTATACAAATAGGATTGCATGTCCAAAGGGGTTTGAATTCAGACTAAATGGGAAGAGGGAGAACAATACGTTGAGTATTCACTGAGAGAAACCCTAGAGCACATGTCATCAAGGGACTATTAAAACCTTCCATGGCAAAAATCAAGAACCCTTGAGGAGAAATCCAAACTCACCAGTCCATGAGGGACTATAAGAGACCAATGGACGAAAGGTACCCTTCACAATGTTCCCCAACTTATGCACCTCCCCGCTCCATATTATGCCCCCACTTCAAAGCAAAGAACAACCACTAACCTCATCCCCGTTGAACAAGACATCCCGAATTTGGAGGCACTAGTGGATAATTTCATAAAGGACCGTGAGGGCGTTGAATGTCCGTGCCACCGTGAAATTGACATGTGCGGAAGAGCTCCCGAAAGCAAGGAATTGATGGGTTTGATAAAAATTGGCATCCCAGAAGAATCCATCTCTACCTCACCAATCAGCCTTGTTCATCAAGAGGAGGAGAAATTCTGTTAAGAGGCCCGACACACCACGTGCTGGAGGAGCAATGTAAACAAAGAAGATGAAGTAATCTCCCATTGTCGATCGAGGAGGCAATGAAGCGATGCAAAGTGGAAGGGACCCAAGAGCCTATCCTTCAACCAATCCCCATAAATTTGGATCCAAGTACCACTGTCCAACCCAAAAACAACCCACTGCCAGTCCACATCCTACCTACACCTGCACCATGCAACACTAAACACTCACAAAGAAGACCATCCCATTTATTAATCGCCCGCCTCGCTAAAAACCTCAAGAAGTTAGTGGCCTTTGTTCAAACTTTTGCCACTACATCAAAAACATTGGCAACTACTCACATCGCATGGCACATCGGATGGTTCAGGCCGTTCGGTTTGGAGCACCGAATCTTAGCATTTCTATTGTAAGCTCCACTAGCCAAATAAATTTCCAAAGGCTTAAAATCGGGTTTGTATATATAGTCTCCCCACTTTTGTTTTGATTTTTGTCATGGTTATCTTTTTTTTTTTTTTTTTATTTCAGTAATTTTTCTTCTTAGATTTTCTCTAATTTTAAGTTAATATTTGTTTTTAGCTCATTTTCCATTTTTTATATATTTTTCGCTTATTTTTTGCGCTTCTAGCAAATTTTGGAAGTAAAGGCAGAGCAAAACAGAAAGTAAAGGATAGACATTTTCAAGTGGCTAAGTAAATTTTCAAGAACCCCGTGAAATGACCTATTTAAACTGCCACTTTCGCAAAGTTTGCGAATTTTCAAACCTCGTACCTTTTCTTTTAATTTCATTAATTTTATTTTCAAAAAAAAGTTTTAGAATCTCATATATTTAAAATTTTAAAATATATATATATATATATATATATATATATATATATATATATATATATATATATATATATATATATATATATATATATATATATATATATATATATATATATATATATATATATATTTTTTTTTTTTCTCTCTCAAATTTTTTTTTTTTTTTAAAATTTAAATCGGCACGGATTATGTAAAATTGCATCAAGCATAAATTTTCTGGCCATTATTGTGGAAAATTTCCTGCTCTTCTCCTCGATTTTTTTCCTAATTTTGTTTTCGACTACAACTTTTTCTATCCGGACTTTTTTGGTATTTCATCTTGTTGGAAAGATGAGAGAGTGTAGAATCCAAATATGGCCAGAAAAAACACTTTTGAAATTTTGAAAAATGTGTAATTTTCAAAATTCTCCAACTTGTCTCTTTTTCCTCTCTTTTCTACTTCCAACTTGTTCATTTGAAGCCCAAACGTGATGTATCAGGCGCCGATGAAAGCCACAAGTCTCCATATAACAACGGGGGTACATCTCATCAAGGAGGTATCACTTCTTTCTCTAACTTTCCAATCCGAGCCCCACAGACAATGCGACATTTGGTCGAGGAGAGTTAGCTATGGTGTTGCTTTTACATTTACGCTACTATTTCGAGCAAGCCCATTTGTGATGTTCATGGCTTGATAGTTTTCCTTTTTGTGAAGTCATGATACTATACAAATTTTACTTTTTCAAAATTGGACCCATTTTGCACCTTTTTTTTTTTTTCGTGGTTTCACTTAACCCACAAGTCGAAATTGAAACATTGTCTAATCCTCGTTGATTTTGTATGACATGCCTAGTTGAGTGGATGATTAGTTGAACTTGTCGTTTGACCTTCCACCTTAAGGCTAACCATTGTATACTTCGCCTTTCAACAAAGCTGAAAACCGCTCTACCTCCTAAACATTGTAAAACTCACCCTAGTTTCGCTGGACTACTTGTATAGGTTAAGGACCCTCACAGAATAGAATAATGTGTCTTCTAAAAGAAAGAAAAAAGAAAAAGAAGAAAAATTACAACGCTTGCCGTGAAACCCGAGCAAGCATCCGAGGGTATATGGCAAAGCCTTGAAAGCCCAAGTCTCAAGCCAACCGTCGGGAGCCACCGAGACTTAGTGCTCGCTACATGGGTGGACGGGTGGAGTTTAGTGTTGTAGGTATGGCCTCAAATCATTCGAAATCCGAGGTGAAACCCCAGAGTTAGTGGTCTAAAGATCCTATGACTTAGTGCCCTAAGCCTTACCTTGGTTGGGAGTCATCGGTAGATCCCTCATGGGCTTTGGGTGAGGTCAATTTCAAAGATTGCACTCAACAACACAAAAAGAGCTGTGGAACAAGAGCGGGTCCCGACCTATTTAGTTGGAGCACGTCCTAGGTATTTACAAAGAGTTTGGTCAGGAGTGCAAGCCAGCGCTTATTGTTGAGAACTCCGATCAAACAAACACTTAGGCTCTCGTGGAAGTCTCGCTGATTCACTCAAGAAAGAGGCCTTTGATACTCAATTTTGTATGGCATTCATTCTCTCTAGATAGTTAGGGCAAGGGTTTCAAGCAAGTGATTCTCATCAAGGGTTAGGCATTACTCATCTACAACCTTTTGAAATATAATAATTTTGTGAACATCATTTTGTTATCGCTTTTGTATGCTCTCTTTCTTTCTTTTCTTCATTGCTAAGGGACTAGCAATGTGTAGGTTGGGGTTGTGATTAGTGCCCAAAAGTGTTATTTGAACCCTATTTATTATAGGTTTTGAGTGCTTTTATGTACTAATTCATTCTAATTAACCCGATTTGCACATTAAGTTCCCTACTATTCTACTGATCACATTTTATGTCTAATTTTATAGTTTTTGCAAGCTATTTATGCCGAAATTATTGAGTCGATCCAAGCACGAAGAATTCGAGTCAAACTCAGCATTGCAGATCAGAGACTAGAAGGAAATAAGAGTAGAAAATACAAAGAAAATGGAACCCGCGGGAATTTGGTTCCCCGCAGACTGCTCACCTCTCCGGGCCACCGTTCACCCCGCTTAACGCTCCGGGTCGTTTGTTGGCATTTTTTGTTTCTTCCAATCTATCCCTTGTAATAGCTTTGGTTTTAGCTTTTTGTACTTCCTCGCTTCTAAGCCGTATATGTTTTAGTCATGTCTCAGGGAAGAAGATGAATCACTTCGCACAATTTGCCATGGAGAAGCTTTTAGCTCTCCCCGCCGTCACGTCATTTTCTCCTTTTCTTTTCATTTTCTTTCCACTTCAGGCCAAACACCCTCCGAGGGATGACAACTCAAGGACGAGCCGGCAAAACCCTTTTTCCTTAGAGCGGAAGGCTACCGAAGTGTGGGATCAAGGCAATCGAGAAGGTTTTTCCATGTTTTAACTATGGAGAGGTATTCTCTACCATTTATGGCTCACCAAATGTAGGCTTTAATTCCCTTCGGCTGCTCTTTGAACATCAAAGATTTGATGTTTTCGGGTTCATTAGATGCTTATTGTTATATCCATTGACATCCGTTAGTTATCATCTATGGGTTATTGAAAGGCGATTCAAGGATATTTTTATTTTCTCCAAATTTTAGGTTTGATCCCTTCGGTTCACTGTAAGTGGCCAATACTTGGTAAGCTTTTAGGGTTCATTGTATGCTTATTGTTAAATACAGTGACATTCATTAGTTATCATTTATTAGTTGTTGGAAAGTGAGTCAAGGTGATTATTCGTTTCGAGACCATCAATGGAGGCAAATACCAATTTTTCAAAGATAATTATTTAGGTCATTTAGAGTTAATGAAGAACCTGGTCAGAGATGACTACAGTCATCCTCCTAACGCGAGGAAAGGACTCCCGAGAACCCCGCTGCCCTAAGACCCCAACCCAGCCGACCTAACACTACAAGGAATTCTATTTTACATTTTTTTTTACTTATTTTATTTTTAATCTGCAAATCACCAACTCCCCTGTTCTTACCAAAACCCCAAAATCCAAAGTGAAATTCACCATTTTGAACTCCACTGCACATCATTTGTACAAAGAAAACCCATCCCTGAGTTCGACCCTAAAGCCATTATACTGCAGTAACTTTGCTACGGCAGTAGGACTTTTAGGATATAAATTTTGTTGATTCCACAACACCTACTATGGCGCGAATCAGGGCTCCAGATAGAGATAGGAAGGACTTTCAAAGGAGGCTCAAGAACTTCGAACCCTTGACTCCAAAGCGCTGGAGGACGAGGACGTTAAGCACTCCACCACCTCGACACTCGACGAAGAGGACAACGCCGCCCTTCACTTGAACTCGCGCGTGAGTGGGATCCTGAGTACTCTAACTCGGACCTTACCCCGAGTCGAAGTCGCTTCTCGTGAGGATCTTGGTCTGCGCTTATCTCTCCCTTCACGCCAAAGAATCCCCGACACTCTGCCCGAAGTTCTCCCCAGTCGGGTTCATGCACAAGAGGCCCCAAGAGAAGCTTCCGTGCCAGGCCTATGAGATAAGCCGAATCAGTGGGAACAAGAAGGTATTCACACCAGAGCCGGAATGTCCGACTGATCGACGTATACACCGAGGGCTTATACTTGCTCACCGATGCTTTACTTCCCTGTCCTCAGGAGTAAGGTCAGGACGGATACCTGAAAGCAACGCAACCAAAGCAAAGTCAAGAACATGACATGACCTCTAAAATAGTCGACCCCTACCAGCACAGACGTAAACTCATGCAGTTCCTCAGGCACCATACCATCTAATCCCCACGCATCGCCTTGATCTACAGTGGTTGTATTCCAATGTCGACCCCGACAAAGAAGCCAGCTTCTTTCCAATGCTTATGGGAAGAAAGGAGGCCTGAATGATAGTCCGGTATACCGCTTCGGGAATATACAAGAAGCCTCCCGAGGTCTCTTTCGTCAAGAACCAAGAAGAAGTATATACTAAGGACCCCGAGGCCCTTATCCCTGAAAAAAAATGGAAGGCCAACCAAGACGCCCTAAAAATTAGGAGAGAGCTGGGACTAGGGCTGGCAACGAGCCGAGCCGAGCTTTGAACATTTCGAGCTAGGCTTGTTAATTTATGAGGGAGCTCGAGCCCGAGCTGAGCTTTTGAACGAAGAAATCAGGCCTGCTTGCTTGGATTTAAAAAAGCTTGGTTTGAGCTCATTAGGCCCGCTTCCATATGAACGAAACAGCTTAACCTCAGCTCAAGCCCAATCCTTCAGCCCCAAATATGACCAAAAGAAGATAATGATATGGATGTTTTAAAAAATAACATCCATATCATCACAAATAGGTATTAAGGTTAGAAGATAAATTTTTGATGATAATTAAAAAAGCATTTATCTCATAAATAAAATAATAAAAGAATGAAAGATAACACTATTAAATCGCATTAATGATTGCTAAATACTAACAATGTCGGATGCTAATCAAATCTTACTTCAAGCTAAAATGGGGGGGTACAAGAAGTAAACCGAAAAAGGAATGAGGGGAAAAGGTTCTCTTCTCACGTCTAAATCAATACATTTACTGCGATTTAATATTTTAATCTTCTTTATTTTTCATTTGGTCACCGTAAATAACAAACAAAGTGGTGTAGCAAGGATTAGCAAAAGAGTTTCAATGTCAAGCATGCTCAATGGGTTTTAATTTTTACAAAGGGATAGCAAATAAGGTTCGAATTGGTAATGATTTCATAATTTTATGTTCGGGAGCAAGCCAAAGATAAATAAGAGCCGATGTCAAAAGTAATAGAAACTATATTGCATATAAGTACGGAAATAAACAAGAGAACTAGGAATATGATGAAACAAAGCTGGTGGACTCACATAATGGGGAGTAGCATGACCTTCTCTCCATTTAAAGGAAAGCTTCAAAGGCTGGTTTTCCTTGTTGGATTGTCGGACTGGTCTTTGCTTGTCAACCAAGGAGACAATGACGCAAGACAAGGCAACAGTATTTGAAGAAGCGACCACAATTGCCTAACACCCCCTCGCTTCATTTGCTTTGCCACTTTCATCCACACGTACTATAGATATTTCATCTACAAAGATCGCTTTCACCTCAATCCGAGACCACTGATTTAAATGTGAATCTCTTCTTTGATGCCAAAATAGAGTGCCTCCATTCTGAAACCTCTCCAACAACATACCCAACTTTCAACCACAGTTCCTTTTGCTTTCAATTGTCGGGTCGAAGAGGAGATGCAGAACCAAGGCATTATAGTTTTGGTACAAAGATCTTAGGGATGAAATACTTAAATAGATGCCCGAAAGAAAAACTAGTCGAGAGAAGACATCTACCCATAATACAAATCATGTATGATGCAAAAACAAGAAACCCCATTACCACTTACATAAAATTAAGCTCCATTTTCAATTGATTGTAAATACACTCAGACAACTTACCCCCTCCCGAATGCTTTGAAAATCATCATCCATGTCGACTAAAAACCATGACCGGATCCAACCACACTTCCTCGCACCGCTTCACACCAACAAATCCATATCAAATTATTAAATGCATAACAAAACTTCAGCTAACAACAAAATGAATTAAACTAGAAAGTGATCACCACATTGCACTAAAAACCCCAAAAATAGAACCATAATGAACTGAAATGCTAACAAATAATACCACAAATAAACCTAAAAGCTAAAACAATCATTCTGAGAAAACTGAACGAAAATCTCATACAAATCCCATGTTAACAATGCAGAAAGGTCTACCTAGAAAATTCACTACCCAATTATCAATCATCACAAATCACGTAATCCATCATTAATTCAAAAATCTAACTTAACTAACAACAAAGAAATAAAAATAAAACGAACATCGCATTAAAAGCCTGACATGGATACACAATCGAGCGTGGAGAGGATCACCTAATCTTTGTCGAGCTTCCTACAAGAACTCGCCTTGATTACCCCCATTCCGTCTGATTCTCTTCACGTACCGCAATCTACCACCCTTCTTCCACTCCTCTCCTAGCTCAAGCCGCAACCCGCCATGGCTGGGTGGCGCCTTCTCCTTCTCTCTCATAGGGATCGAAGGTTCAGAAATTCAGAGAGGTCACTTCTTCTTCTTCTTCTTTCTTCTTCTTCTTCTTCTTCTTCTTCTCTATAACTTAATTCCCACCCACTTTCTATCATCCATCCGATAAAACTATTAAAAAAATACATATAGTTATACTCTCATTATATCAAATCTCCTCAGCTTCAAATTAATCTATACCCTGTATGACAAATATTGCCAATCTAATTCACTATGAGTCAAGGAATGAGCATCATTCCGTTCTTTCCTAGATCAATTCTCAAATTTTATACAACTTAAAATATAGGAAGCTAAGTTTTGGTCACATCTTTGTTACGCTTACGAGGTATGAGCCAAATAAATAAATTCTAACACAGGGCAAATCATGTTCATAACAACATAAACTATTTGGTAATATACTGCTACAACAACAGTTTTATCAATAAACATACTAAAAATTATAACACTACCAATGAATAATCGCGTAAATAACAATCGTAGAATCCAAATTATGTAAATAGATAGTAATCTTTTCCGGGCAAGTGATTAATAAAGCTTAATTTTCAAAATAAATGACGCATCATACTTCCCAATATTGAGATTAGATTCTACACAATCCCAAAAGAAAAATTAAAATCCAAAAAGAAATAATACTAAAGATTATAACATTCAAATCCTCAAGTCAAAATGAAATTTAAATCATTTTGATTTAATGACTTCAAGTCAAGGTGACTCAGTCCCAACCTATTAGGATCTACATTATAACTTTCTAATTATATATATATATATATATATATATATATATATATATATATATGTATATACATCAGATTATAAAAAAATACTTACAAACAGAAAGTTCCACTCCCCCAAATCATGACGTAAACTAATCCCCAAACAAATCAAAGTCGAATGGGGCTTCCTGCCTAATGAATTTCATATTGATCAAGTACTCTTCCTCCAAAGACTAAATGTCGCCTCAAGCAACTTAGTTATCGAACGGATAGTACATCTCTCGAGCCATTTTAGATAAGCATCGAAATTTCATAGCATTGACTTTCCACCAATTCAAAGTCAAATTCATCATAATTTTCATCACCAGCTTGCAAATTCCTTCTTTAAGATAAATGTCCAACTTAGTTTTTATTTTAGGAATGACATCATAATGATTTCACTCCCACGCATCAAAAGGCATCCCTTTTCGCTTTCCTTTAGAAACATCAATATCATTATTGACATATCATATGTGTTAGCGCTTTGTCTCCATTCCTTCTATAGATGCATAACCGAGTAAAGTGCATGCAAGGGGATTCACTAACCTCATTAATATGACTATCACACTCTTCGCTAGTAATAAATATGTGGAAACAAAATTTTATGCAGCTGCATTTTGTACCTGAGATCCAAACACCGCTCCAATTGCATCAATAAATTACACTCTCCCCAATACTTTGCAAACTTTTCATTCATTCAGAGTCATTTTTTCAGAAATCCTAGTGTCCGAGGAATTTTCATTCATCTTCAACTTTTACTTTCCAAATTTGATTTTAAGGAACAAATTGAGGTTGAATACTTACTCAAGAGCTTCGTAGTTTTAAACACTTCTAAAATTCTAGAAACCTCACAGCCTTCGTGTCCAATCCTCCTCGCTGCAAACCATTTATAATTAGAGTCCCTTCTCAACCTGAAACACCGTTTAAACTGAAGTGCCGACTCAAGCATTGCATGTGTTGAATTCCACCTAGTAGGAACATCAAGTATTAGATGTTTAGAGGTTGACAACTTTAATTGCTTGACAATTTAATAAATTTATCAAGCTCAAGGAGACATCTTCATGTGTACTTCACACTTTCCCTGATATTCTCAATCACATCACGAATCTCCTGATAGTCCATCTTACACTCATGAGATTTAAAACATGTGCACAACACCTAACACAGAAATATCTTAACATCGTTAAAGTAAAGGTTTCCTTTCTACAAAATGATCCTTCAAGATTCTTATCACGAATCATTTGAAGATGCATTATCCAATGTATTAGGAAACTTTATCTTCAATATCCCAATCGATAAATGACCATTCAACAAGAATACAATCGGCAATTGCAATCCCTGTGAGGAGGAGGCAAGCAACAAAAATTCAAGATTTCCTTTGTAAATTCCACTCAAGATCTTAAGTAATGATGTGTTAGACACATGTACCTCTAAAGCAGTTTGATTTGACGTCCATAAATCACTAGCAAGTTGATTCGTCAACACTCGTTAACACCCCTTTCACCTCTCCCAATCAACAGAAAGTTTTACGCAATCGCCTCAAAGTGTGGCGCTTGATCGGGTTTGTGGACATTCGGGCTGAGATTTGGCAAAATAACACAAATAACTGATGCTCCACCATCCTGAAAGGGTACTTGTGCACAATAAACATTTTAGCAAGAAGCTCTCTAACTTTGTCTTTGTCATCTTGATAGGTTGATAACAAAGTTTGCCTTGATATTCGTGTAACCTCAAATGACAACAAAGCTTGCTGGGGACCTTTTTTATTTCCGTATTCAACAACCCGACGAGGCAATAATAAACTTTCAAATGCCTCTTTAGATGACTAGTGGCACTCCCTCTATAAGCTAAAATATCTTCTGAATGACCGTGATTTCGCCCCTATCACCCCGCCTTGTCACTCCTACATAACATCAAATTCATCCCAAACAACTCCGATTTTTTCTTTGGTTTGGCTTGGTCCGCTTGGACATTGATGAAGATGATTCAATCCCCATTTCTTCTAATTCATCCATATCATCCGGATTTGACATTTCATCAATATTTGACATTTTTGGTATCTAGCATACTAGCAAATAAAAAGAATTCCAATCAAATTAATAATTAAAAAACAGCGGTAAAACAAGAAATTACACACACACATGCACGAACACATCCTCCTTTGAAAATTAAGAGAGAGGATCATTGAAAAGGTGAGGAGATTATTTATGAACTAAAAATTATTTCATCAAAAAGCTACCATAAATAATATAATAAATCAGTTGAGTTCTTCAATCGTTTTCACCAAGAAAATTATAAGAAAAATAAAAAATAAACCAACATCAAACTCGAAATCTATTACAACCTCAACAATTTAAGAGTACCAAACAAACCAATGAACACGTAAAATTACAGAATTAAAAAAAGGGATTTATCAAGAAAAAAAGTATGAGATTAGAATGATCAACCAATAATATCTAAAATTCTGATATCATTTAATATCTGATAGTTTGCTTCACATATTAATGTTTGCTATGGAAAAGGAAGCAAATATTTAAGAGCAATGAAAAATTGAGAAACCTACCAATATATTGTACTTCTTCTTATTTGGGTGGAAATTGGCAAGAGTTTCTGGTAATTTTTTGCAAAACACAAGTGAAATTGACACTTACAGCATGAGAAATACCATAAGGGTATCATTCGATCAACACTTCCCATAGAGCTCTCAAATTTTTACAAACATTTCTCTCATTGGTTTAATATAATGACCAGATCTAACAACCTAAATATGAGGAAAATCTATTGATAAAAAAAGGAAAAGAAAATCACGCATATGAATAATGAAATGTCCTTCAGGTGAACCAAAAGAAGAAAAAGAGAGCTTAAAATACAGCTGCCAGTGCAATAAAACAATACTCAACAAACAAAACCCAACCAGAAAAGACATCTCAGTAATCTTGCAGAAAATTACTATTACTAACTCCAAAAGGCACCAAGGAAAAAATAATAGTCAAGTGCCGCCCACCGGAAGGTTGCTAAATCCCATGGAGGACACTGCTAGTCTGCTACCAAACCTTCCAGAAAAAAGTTAGGACTCCACCTAACTCAATCCACATTAATTTTTTCATAAAGCCAACCCATTATTTCCTCTGTTTTCCAAGTCTAGTCAACTCAAGAATTTCAATTTCTGTTCCATTTTTATTGACACGCTCATTTCAAGTAGAAATGATGGTATTAATGAAAAAAATGAAAAAGGAAATGTTCACAAAATCATTTTTGTAATGTCGATTTTACTATAAGATATAAAAATATAATATGATCAAAATCATTTAAAAATCGATATCATTTTAAGATTATTTTAAAATTAGAACTAGAATCCAGATAATAGATAGTGTAATTTATTGACTTTTTTATTCTTCTTTTTTTTCCTTTATTTTTATTGAATTTTTCAAGAATAAGCATAGCCTTAGTTGTGGCTTTGGTCGATTTAACATGAAATAGAAATGAACATAAATATTAAATGACTAAAATATTTTATTAAAATCAAATGCAATACTTTACTCTCAAGAAAACAGAGTATCCATGTATTGTCAGATTTGGACTCAGGATTGAGGAAAAGGACTTAAAGCAAATGGGTGCCAACCTACAGTCTCCCAATGACCAAAAGAAAGAAAAAAACAAATAATAAAAAAGGAATTAAGCAAATGAGGAGGATTTCACTAGTATCTCTGAACTATCAAACAATCCCCATCTACCCAGGGTTACCAAGTGAACAACATTTCGACATTGACCAAGCTTCTGTGGCTTTCCACATGTGAGCAGGGATCTACTTTTCTAATAATAGATTTCCTCCTTAACCGACATTTTCACTTTAGCGGATCGATCTCGAAGAATGTCAAGGATGATTTGGTAAAAAATGCCAAAAGAAAATAAATAAAAAATAGCTTACAGATCATCAATGGAACTCTTCCTATAAAGCACCTGTGTCGATTTAAGAATGAAGCCGCGCCAGTGGCCGGGTGCGGTGGTGCCGTCACGTGGTGCCTTCAAAGTTCAAAGTATAGGAAGAATTTGGGAATAGTTTTTGATTTTCAAATGGGCGAAATGGTAAGGAGAGAGAGAGGGTTGAGGAGGCGTTTGAGGGCTGAGAGAGAGGGCCAGGACTCGAGAGAGGGTCAGAGGTTTTTTTTACTTTTGGGTTAAGGCAAATAATAAAAATCGTTTTTTAAATTTTTAATGCACAAGCTCGCGGCCTTGCCTGTACGGTTCGCCCGAAATTTATCAAGCCTAAATTAAGGCTCAAGCTCGGCTCGTTTAGCTAACGAGCTGAGCCCGAGCCGAGCTTTTTTCGAGCCGAGCCCGAGTAGCTTGGCTCGTTACCAGCCCTAGCTAGGGACAGGCATACATTGAAATGCTATAGGACGTTTTTTATGAAAGGGTGTAAGGGGAAGCAAAGGCCGTTCTCAAAGGCCGCCTTAAAGAAGCAGACCATCTTGGGAACAGGAACAACATAAGACGTAAGAAGATCAGGACACCAGATTCGGACACCGGAAGGAGGTCCATAACGGGTAGCGAAAGTTTTAGCAAACAAAGGCTCAACCCAGCTAGGCCCACGCATCCGTATACCCTCGAAGGCACTCTAGATAGCCCGAGCCACAGGATACCATCTCGCAAATCTTCTCAGCCTTACCTCGGCGGAGGAAGACAACCCATTGGGTAATCCCAAGAACCACAACAAGCAGACTACCGAGCCTCGGTCCCGCTGCCGCCTAACTGTGATCCTCACCCCGCCTTCCTATGCAGACCTGGCTGCATCAAGAAGACCTGTAAGAAGGTGCAGAATGATTAAGCAAATAAGAGAAAGAACGAACAAATGATCTAGAGAGGCTGACCCCAACCCAACACACCTCTAATTCAAAACATGGAAATAAAACTAGCTAAGAAGAAAGACAAAGATCAACTACAAAGGAAAGGGGAAAATGGGCTCTAGGAGACAGACGACAAAAGCGCCACGCAGCCCGAGACCGATCAAAGACGCTTCCAAACCTGCAGAAGAAGTGGAAAAGGGCGATACAAGGAATGTTTCTAAAGATATGAGAAGCAACAGTCGAAATGGGCGCGAAAATTGAAAAAGCGCCATCATTATCACAAGACGTTTGACGGCAACAAAGCCTAGATCAAACCATCCTCAAATAGCCACGTGGAAGCCGCAACCGATCCAAGAAACATGCCAGCCCTCGCCTAAGCTTGCTTCAGCCAAGGGCTAGGGGGGCCACTGATGGGTAGAAAACAATATGTGCACATGCCCAAAGCCCAGGCCCAGAGCGCAAGCCCATAGCGCAATAGCCTCGGGCGCAAGCCCAGACCTCCACCTTATGAAGGGAGTTGGGGCACAGACCCAACCAAGAAGCTCGGCCCATAGTGAGATCCTACCCATGCCAAAGTACACGGGCCCAGCCCAGAGTTGAAACCACCCTGCCATGTAATCAAGAGATATAGGTGGCCCAGAAACTCATGCAAAAGGGAAAACGCACAGTCTCCCTGATCCGCACCCCATGGATTAGGAAAGAAGAATCTTACATGATCACGGCTCCTCCTGATTTATGTGCCAGTAGGTGGTCCGGAACCAACAATATTTATAACCTATTCCTTCCATCACAGGTAAAGATAGCTATCACAAGATAAAGGGCTCTAGGGTCGAACATTGTGGATGGGCTTTTCTCAAGACAAATGATTTACAACGAGGTTAAAAATGGTGAATTTCAATTCTGATTGCGGGATTTTGTAAAAACAGGGGTAATGGTTGTGTCGAGACAACCTAAGAAAAAATAATAAAAGACGACTCCTTAAAGCATCAAGTTATGGATTTGGTTCCTAAGATAACCTGGGGTTTTGAGTCCATCGTCACATTGGGAGGTGATGACCTATAGTCACCCCAACCGGATCTTCGACATATAAAAAGCTGGACCCGTAATAAATTTCCTTTTGAAAGATGGCATTTATTTAACATTAATGGCCTCACACGAAACTGTCTCCTCGACTCCATCTTACAAATGATTAATAAATAAATGGCAACTAATGAATCTCAAATGATCTAGCAATAGGTAATCCACCTAACCCCTAAAAGATTGCCAAGTATAGGTCATTCAAGATACATCGAAGGAATTTGAACCTAGGGTTGAGAGGAAACACAAAAACGACAACAATCACTTGCGTTGAAACTGTGAGAAACCCAAAACCCTTGGAACCCTCCTCCAGTAACCTTCATCTTCAAGGATGAAGGGAGTTTAGCCAACCATCCTCTGAAATAATCGGAGGGTGCTCGCTAGTGAGAAAGGGAGAAAGCTTAGGGAAAATGAAGGAGTATCGAAAAAGAAGCAGGAACCTGTCGAAAGGTTCCCCGCCTAATTTTATTAATGAGTAAAAAAAGGTCCTTCTTGTCATGCTCTAGTGGTCTTTATAGACAAAAAACCTAGTACAAAATTACCAAATAACAAAAGTAAAGCACTATTACAACAGGCAAATGGGAAGAAATCCAAAGTGACAAAAAAGTCAAAAGGTAAAAAGGCGCAATAAGGTGAATCATAGAAACTTGAACAATGGCAAGAGGAGCGCTTTCGCAACACCGTGGAATCTCGCTGCCACCACAGTCATAAATTTTCGCAGCCTTGCCAAATTTCCCGCAGCTGATCCATTTCTTCATGCATTTTCGCTTCTTTCTTCTAGTTTCCGATCTACAATGCTAAGCTTCGACTAATTCTTCGCTTTGATCGACCGAACAATTTTGGCCCGATTATCTTCCAAAACTACAAAAATAGCTGGCCAAAATGCGATCACGAAAAGATAGCCTGGACCTTAATGTGCCAATCTGGATTAATTAATACTGATTAGTACACAAAAATGCCTCAAAACCTCGCAATAAACAGATTTTAAAATAGCACTTTTTGAGCATTAATCACCTCCATTATCCCTTAACAGTCGGTCCATAATAAGGAAAAGAAAACTCCTCACCCAATGGAAGAGATACCGTATCACTGTCTAACAAGGAAAGTAACCACAATTTCTTCCTATAAATACCGACCCATTCTACCACAAAAAGGTACGCAATCATAATGTCATCAAGAGTTGAATTCTTTCCTTTCAATAAGGAAGAAGTTGACTTAGGCATCGGAGAGCCGACAGGCGCACCCCCGCCGGACCATCCTTTCAGTGCAGGTTGCAGGTTGTGCAACAACTCGGCCGAACAGACCGGCCCCGCGACTCCTAGAAGATCCAGCCCAGAATCGGTAGAAAAAGCACCATCAAAAGCAAATTAATACAGCGTAAAATCGTGAAATCAAAGAGGCTTGGATGAAGAAATTAGGAAGCAAAATGATGATTTTTAAGTTTTTATATTTTGTAAGGAGAATAGAAAATCTAGAATACAAACTATATTTGGATGTGCTTATATTTTTCGGGAGAGAAAATCAATACTTTATTTTATTTTTCATTGGAAAAATACTTTATCAAAAAATCATTACTTTATTCTATTTTTGATTAAAAATACTTTTATTTAAAAAACCATACTTTATTTTTATTTTTCGAGGTAAACAAATGCTTTATTTTATTTTCGTTTTCTTGGTTTATAGCTAGAGCATTGGATTACCGGACTGATGAACAAATATAGGTAAAAATAATAATTTTAAAAGTTTTTATATTTTTTAGTAATAGGAATCAAAATCCTACGTAGAAGTAGAATTTGGATTCTCCTTTAATTAGTTTTCTCATTTCATTCCCTCTTTCTTTTAATTTTAATCAAACATGTGTAATTGGATCGAGGTAACAACATTCTCATACCCTCCCTCTATTCCCATATTCCAAACACACCCTAAAAAGCGATTTCACGAAGAGGGAGAGAAAGGCAGCCAACAACAATCAACAACAATGAAGAATTCATCAAAGATCAATAGAGCAAATTAGCATTTGAGCAAAATTCAAGTATCTAGGATTTTAGTACTCCAACCTTCTTGTTTTCAAGTCTTCACCATGTTTTTTCAATATACCTTGTCATTTCAATTTTTCCTAGAGAAATATACGTTTCTAGGATTTTAGTAATTTACTTATTATGGCATTATTCACTTAAATTGTGAGAAACTATGAAGGAACTCATTTTTCGGCCATCCGACTAGAAGTTTGATTTAGGTATAATATTAGTTTGGGAAACACTTTAATTTCTTCATACACCATATTTTCTAATTCTTATTATGGCCATAGGTAGGACACACTCCACGAGAGCCAAAACACGATTTTAATCCATTTTTCCAACTCAGGTTACAAGATAATTGCTTATTATTATGCAAAATATGAAGACTCTACTAAATTTATGTTTTAGTAAATTTACAAAAGAATCAGGGTAATTCCTAAGAAGAAAAAGATATATATGGTCATAAATAGGTCATGGCTTAATTTGTGAGGTCGCTGGCAAGGATTCCTAGACAGCTTTTAAGTCACGACCGCTAAGATGTTGCTGCAAGGTATACAAGATAAAAGCCTAAAATAAGTCGCAACACATTTGTCATATGTCGTGAGAGAAAACAATGAAGATTTCACAAAACTTGGTTGCGACAGAGAATCAAGGTCACGACAAGAAGTGATATTGGGGCCAAGAGAAGAATGTTGCAACAAGAGACAAGATGTGGAGACAAAGAAAAAGCTTCAAGGAAGGATCTTGTCGCGACATCATTTTGTATGCCGCGACACTGAAAGAAAACAACTCTTGTCACGACAAAAAAACGATGTCGCAACAAGGAATGATAGCTTCATAAACTGACCAAGTCTCGACAAAGGATTTTCAAGTCGCGACATGATGACGAGATGGAGATATCATTCGAGGTCGAGACAAGAAAGAATTCTAGGCCAAACAAAAGCTGTTACGACAAGAGAAAAGTTGCTGAGACGGAGAAAGAGTTTCAAAGAAAGATTTCATCGACACCATCTCCGTGATGTTGCATACGAACAAGAAGACAACCTAGTCGCAAATGCATAATTGATGTCACGATTTAGGAATGACCGATGAATGAATCGACAAAGTCTCTACCAAGAGATTTGATGTTGCAACAAAATATGTCAAGACACCAATCGAAACGCGAAGAAGGATTTCTATGTCGCGACATGTAAATGAGTCAACATTAAGGTGATGTTAAATTAAGTTTGAGTAATCACACAAGAGCAAAGGTATATGGCAACCACCCAAATGCGATATGTTTTCTAGGTCGCACTGTAATGTGGTTTCAATTGGAGTAAACAATAAAGTAACCTAGAAATGAGGCTTACAAGGTGGGAAGTAAAATATATAGTCTGGTTCATGATCTACCTTTTAGGTTGCTACGGTAAAGTGTAGCAGAAAAGAACGCATATGGTCGCGGACTCAAATTACAGCATGTCGTGACAAGGAACTAAACAGACGTAGTTTGTTTAATCAATGAAGGCAGAAGACAAACAAACGATGTCGCAACATAAAAGGGAAGTTGTGACCAAGAATCAAAGTGGATGGTAACAGAAATTATGTCAGCGACACATGAAAACCAAAGTCAGAACATAGAACTCCAATAAAGGGAAGGACAAATTGTGTCATGGATTATTAGAATTAAGGGTCGCGACACAAATACTGAGACAAGAAAAAGGTCGCAACAAGAATCATAACTATCAAGTAACGAATCCTGGTCATGAAAACAATTCATGTCGCAACAACCAAATGAAGAAGCTGCAAAGAACGATGTTGTGACATAAGCCATCAGGTCGCGAATTCCCTACTGCCAAAAACAAAACAAAGAAGGCTGCGACAAGTAATTAAAGTCACGATAGACTCGCAAGCCTGCTATGACTACAAACTCACTAAGCATAAGCTCCTTTAAGTCGCGACCGAACAAAGGAGTCGGGCCATTAATTTGGGGAAATCCACTCTAAAGCCTTCTAATCAAGCCTCCAATTATCGGAAATGTATAAATAAAGCTTTGCATCGTGAGAAAGCAATTTCTTCCCGAACTTTATCCTCGGGGATCAAGAAGACTCACTTGATATTTTTAGAATAGATTAAGAATCGCTTTTGATTTTTGTTTTCGATCTAAACCGTGGACGCCCAAATCCGGAGGTCCGTTGATTCACCACAACTCGCTGAAAACACTCGTGGAATGTTCGTGACTGACATTTTCTCATTTCTAAAATCGGGCAGAAACTTTGTAATGTGGAGTTCTACCCGATACATAACTCATATAACCTCATTCCTAACAATCCAATATATCAACCATGATTAAAACCCGCTTACTCGCCCACAAACCAATACTCATCCTAATAATCTCTAACTATATACAATAGTTTCAAAAGAGTTAAGAAATTATTTATACAACATATATTAAACGAAAAACATTCTAATACATGTATACATAATGGAACCAAAGCCACAACCCTATTTTCTTTCTCAAACTCGCCGATCTGAGCCGTTTCCCCGCACACCCTCGCATTCGAAAAATATGTTCCCCGATGCGCCAGCCACGCTCGCAGTGGAATCACCCTAAACGGCTACTTCTCCACCTAAGCGCATATGCAATGCTCCACGAAAACAAACATCTCGCAACGATCCTACTGGAACGCCTACATGCTCAACTCATATCCCAGTCCTCGATCGACTTCTCACACTTGCCTAAGCCACGATGAGAAACATTATTTTTAACAAAGATATTTGTTATTATTTGTGGACTACCTCCAATATAACAAGTGGACCGACCCGATGTTATATTTAGTGGGATTACCTCCGAGATATATCAATCGGGCGACTCCGACGATTGATATTTTATATGGACTACTCCTCCGCGATGTATATCAATCAGTCGACTCGACTATTGATATTTTATATGGACTACCCTCCATAATTATTATTTAGTCAACCCTCCAAAACCATTCTCTAAGAATCACCTCATGCACTCACCTCATTGTTCTGTGGTGCCCCTGCCAAGCACGTGAATGCATGATGCCAATTCCAATACAATTATATAACACATGTAAATATATCATAATGCATATATTCACATAATTTAAATCACACAAACATGTCATGTAATTTCACAATCCATTACACCAAAAATTAGCTCACTTGGGCTAAATTTCAAACACGAGCAATTCAACTTGAATTACTCAACCAAACACATTATTTCAAAAATATTTTAGAACACTATTCCTATGAACACAAAAACCTGATGTTACTGTTTCGCAATCATCAATCATCTGTTTCACTTAGAACATGAATTTCACGGCTACTCAATTCTATGCACATCACAACACAATCCATGGCATAAATTACACAATTAGCCACCCAAACAATCCATGAGCAGTCACGGACTGTAAATTTGGGTTCCATAAATTCAAACAATTCGATCTCAAGTTTTGAGACCGATCAAACGGCCGTTCAAGGCCTCATACCAACCGAAACATCATATAGCACTTAAACAAAGTATAAAACCCAAGTAGGAAAAATCCCCTACCTCTCGGATTTTGACGAAACTCCCTAAAACCGGAGCCCACGTGTAGGCCTCCACAGAAAACACCTTCCTTCTCATTCCGAAGACTCACTCGCCGATCGCCCGATATTTTGCAGAGAGTGACTCTCTCACTAACTCAAATTCCATCACCACTGTAAGTCCCTCTCCCGTTTCCGCTTTTGCTCTTTAGTTTAAAGCAAATAAGACAAGAGACTATTACAATGTTTGTCTTTACTATCATTTAAGACAAATTCCAAAATGACCATTTTGTCCCTTGTACTGATTTTCGATATCTCTGCACTATCTCGACACCATTTCCATGATTTTTCTACCCATGCACCTTGTGGCACATGAGTACGTGTTATATGTGACTTTTTTCACATCGACATCGCTTACTCAAGACTCAAAATGTGATGTCAAAACGTGTCAACTTCGATCGCCTCGTAATCCAACGGAATTAATGCGTTAGCTAGATTTTTGCGACGATTCCAACAAAGAAATCCGCTTCATCATCCAGATCCAAAGAATAAATTTCGAATTTTTAACCGAAATTACAATTTTGTAACCAAAATTACGATTATTTCTTTTCCGTAAATCGAATTTCTCAGTCTTACAAACCAGCAACTGCTTTTGAATTAAAGCTGGATCAAATCGTTTCAATCTCTTTTCCACTTACTACCGAATTAATAAAGTCTGTGAGAATTTAATTCATTCTTTTCACTTATTACATGTATAGACGTTTCGATCAATACTCCATTGTTGATTATGATTTAGTTTTTGAGAAGCGCAACTTCCACTGAATGGACCTGTTGATTAGTTATAGTCTTTGTATAAATTAGAAGGAATTTCCTGGATTTGGGATTTATTTTATTGATGTTGTTATTGAATTGATTTGTTCCCAATAGTAGTATCGAATACCCTTTCAAAGACTATATCATGCTCTGATTTTCAAGAGGCCCTCTAAGTGACACAGAGATGGAGATTCTCGAGAGCTTGGAACATTCAATTTGTGGGTATGTTAGACTACTATTGAAGAACTAAAAAGCTCTGAGAGTTCACTTCGATAAATTTCCAATTTTAATTATGAAGCTTAAGTTGAAGGAATTATTTATCAATTAAATAACAGAGATTTCCTAATTTAACTGATGGAAAGATTCTGATCCTGTGTTAGTTGAGATCTAATCAAGGAAAGGGAAAATCCATCGTACTAAAGGGAAGAGTCATCAACCATTTTGTAGAGGTTTTGCAATGACCCTAACTTGGGAGGCAAGAAATCTGTAATCTTAAGATATGGGTATGAAGTATTGAAAAAGAAAAATACCCAAATCTTATAAAGAGTGTTCTAAATACAAGTAGCTGATTAGATCCATGTCGTTGAAAGAAGCGGGGACCTCTAATTGGTGAATTATGGAGAAATCCAAGCTGCATTATTAAGCATCTTTGACAAACTGCATCCAAAATCGATTGAGAAAATCAACACGGATTATAATGCGCATTGGTCAAGCTCACAACAGCCTTTGAATGCAAGCATCTATTTCAGCAGAGAACCCATTCGGTTCCACTGATTTTAGCTGCTTTGATCCAAATCTTGCCTTAATTTGTATAATAGTAAAATAGATTATCTCACCCTAAAAGTCCCCACTAACCCAGCCACAAGGAGTGTTAATGTGATCTGAAAGGTTGGGTAAAGTTTGATTCAAAATTTTCCTGTCAACTTCCTGAGGAATGATAAGATCTAATTCATCTGTTCTTACTACTTCAAAGAACTGCAATCAGAAAATCTTAAATCAACTAGCTCATAATTTAATGATAAACAGCTCTTCTGACTTCAAAACAACTGGCTCAATTCTGCTCCTACGTGTGTGAATCAAAATCTTAGAAAAAGAAATTAGTGTTAGTCTATATATTATCATAAACAATTTAATATATGTGCCAATTATATAAAAGTTGTTCTATATGCAAAAACACTACAGCAGCAAAAGTTGAATTTTAGAGTAGTCTGTAGTTTTCTTCTCTTGTAGCCCAGCAACTTAGTCATATACAAACCCATCCAAAGCACACATATAGTTATAATATACAAAGATCTAAGTCTTTCATAATTAAAGCAAATTAATTTCCATGATCCATTAATTAAAAATAAAATAACTGAGAATATTTTTCCCACTAACAATGTTCGTTTACCTATTTCCTGTCTTCACAGTTTAAAACTTAGTTATGTCATCTCAGAGTAGATCTGTCATGACATCAAATTTATGCGTTAGTCACTCGAAAGTCCGCGTTGTCATACGCTTGTCCCAAAGATTACGTTCACCCATGTTAGATCCGTCGCTTAGTGTTTCATTTGATTTGTCTGTGGTGAATACTGCCACTGGTCGCTTAGCTCCTGAAACCAATCTGTTTCGCTCTGCTCAACCCACCATTCTAATTATGTTGGTACTGACCTGCTTATTTTTTCAATCTTGTTGATCATACAATGTTTACCAAGATTCATGCTGTTACTGTCCTGTAACCCATTGATCAAAATGATAGGTTGTATCTAATTTGTTTCTTCAGAAACTGTCCATTTTGCTTCTTTCATCTTAATTTAGATATGTCAAAGATGAGGATTTCTGTCCAGCCCATTTTATTTTATGAGATATCTTGTTCATGATCGTCATGCAAATATCCATGTTTTTAAAGTTTATGTTTGTCTCAAGGAACATCTTATCTCTAAAAGATATGAAGTCCAGTATCCCAAAGAAGATCCCCGCCATCCTTCTGACTAAATACAAAAATTCCTGTCGTAACACTCTTCAGTTTCTACTGAACTCTATTTAGCTTTCCGCTTCGCCTCTCTCCAAGAACTTGTTCTTTCTGAGCACTCCCAACTTTATAAAAAGTTTACAAGAAAGAATTTACACCTGAGTACACTTAACATGATCCTGTTGATCTCCTCTGAAAAACCGCAGTTGTCAAATGTAATGATAAGATCAAAGATCTAACCATGTTATCTGATTGATCGCATAAACCCGCCTTGTTGTTGTTGTTTGTTCAAGAGTGCTGGATCGATTTGATTTACATCTTTGTCGCCAGTCTTGACTTCTCTCCGTTTTCATATGATCTTATTGTCGCTGCTACATAAATGTACCACTCTTTCAAATTTGATGTCAAAAATGTTTTCTCAATAAGAACCTCATAGTCTGATATGAAGCCTTCTAAGCTACTCTACTCCCGGTCTCTACAGATATACCATTTACGCGTACTCTTATATAAGAAACAAGCTCCTAAGGTTGTTTCTGTAAAACAAGTTTGTCATCTCTCAAGATGTTTTCTTAAAAAAGTTTTTATTTATATCTTTCCAGATGTCTCCATCATGCAGCCAGCTTAGCTCTCCTCTGAAACATACAAAGGATTATTATGTGATGAGCATGCAAGCAACCCAGTGATCAAGCGTCTTCTTCCTGAACGCTGTCTGGAAACGAAAGATCCCTGCCCTCTTTCGCCCAGTTTCTAGATCTTCCTTCTGCATGGTTAATATCTTACTGGGTCAAAGATACTCTCAACCAATTTCTCTGAAATGTGTGATCACCATAGTAAAATAGCTCTCCATACACCTATCGAGTATAACTCTGTCAATTCTCACTCCCAGCGACGGCGAACCACTATCTATCGTTACTCTACGCACAAATTTTGTCGAGTCTAATCTATCTCACTATCACTTCTGCCCGATATTTCCTATGAAGTCTGCGTAGTCGGGCCAATATATCAGCTCTAGATCTCCTCATTATGCCGTTGTTATCGTGATTCTTCTATTATCTAAAGCGCACCATATTTGATGGTCTTCATTTTTCTTCCCATTTTTCATTAACTTTGCCATATCTAAATGCGATTAAGTAAGTGATCCCCACCGATTGTAATCATTTCAAAAATACCCTAGAATTTTTATAATAATTTTATTATATATTCATAAATTTGACTCCAACTTGTGTTTTTCCGAAAAATCGTAAACTGACGTTATGAAATAGCAAATTTAGTGAACCCGAAAATTGAAAGTTACAAAACTTAAGGACAAATATGTAAATTGTCCAAAAGGGCTTAAAAGTTATAAATTGAAAAGACTATGGGCCAGAAGAAAATAATAGAATTGTTGTGTAATTCCTAGAAGATGAGAGGCCAAAATAGAAAAAATGGAAGTTGAAATTCAAATAGTTAAGAGTTGAAAGACTTAAAGGCAATTATTGAAACTAACCTGAAAATGGTTTTTGATGGCCAAACAAGGCCTAAGAAAACATGGAATTTAAAGACTAAAAATTTGTCTCCAAAGGGCAAAAGAACAAACTGAAGAGAGGAAAGGAGAGCAAAAGAAGAGGGAAGAGTGAAGAACAAGGAGAAGAGAGGAAGATCAAAACCAAGGTATGTATTCATCTTAGATCAAGTGTGTTTTGATTTCCTTAAGGCTTTGTTTTGGAGAATGGTCCTCTTGTCTAGGCTTTGTAAGTAGATCACACAAACCCTAACTTGTTGAGGTGATGTGGGTAAACCCAAATGTACAAGAATGACATGAATCCTCCCTCGAGGTTGGATTTACTACTTAATCATAGGCAAAGGGTTCGGGGTTAGAACAAACCCTAACAAAATTGTGTATTGGTATGTATGGGTTATGACCATTAGAATTGTTGTTGGGAGAAAATCATGAAAGGTTTTGATGAAAGATATCCATTGAATGATAATCGAAAGAAAAGCAGATCATAAGATGAATTTGAAGTGACTAAGTGTTTATGAGGTATAGAGTTGATCAGTTCAAAAGTATGGAAAATGGGAGAAAATAACAAAATCTGGGCATTTGGTGTCTTCTACCGGTACAATTGAAGTTCTACTGCACAACTTGATTCTGTCGTTATTAGTGTTCTACCTGTGAAGTTAAGTCTCCACTCTGGCATAACTTGTTCCTCGCTTTCCCGCCGCCACCCGCTGTATTTTGGCCATAACTTCCCCATTTCTTATCCGATTTGAGGATTCAAGTGGCTACGTAAAATAGGACTTCAAGGAGAACCAAACTTAAAGAGAAGGCATCTTCAAATTCTGATCCTAAGTGGATTAAAAATTCACTCAAAGTGGAGCCACATGTGCAAGAAAATTCCTGCATCAGCTTTGGATAGAGTAGTCCGAGTTGTTTGACGCACCCTGAGTTTCTAAGTGTTCGAATTGGGTGATTCCAGTTGAATAGAACCCTTAGCACCTAGCTTTAAATGAGTACAAAGACCTAGAGTCAAATATGGAGCAGACTCCTGGAAAAAATTAGTAATACAAACTGCTCCCGCTTTAATCCGTAAATCGAATTAGTCGGGCATGAAAATGCCATAACTTTAGTTGATAATCCGATTGAATGATTCCACTCCTAAGCAAAGTAGACTCATAGGAACAAGAATGAGTCTAAGTCAAAACGCATCGCATTCTCGAATCGCCCGCAAGAAAGCTTTTTCGTCTCAACGATATTCGCTTAGTACGGACATTTGCATAATCACTAAGAGTGAATAAATCAGATTTGACTAGGTAATGGTGACGATAACCCGCTCTAGGATTGGACGAGAAAGAAATGTAATCGATAATTGGTTTGTTCTTCCGACTTATCCTTAATTCAAGTATTTTGGTAGTTTACCAATTAACTATGAATGAGAAACATGAATCGAAATTCATGAATGAGTATGATATGATTATGTGATCGAGTACGTTTTCAAAGATATTACGAAAGTGAATATGAGATTGAATGGCGATAATCGATAACCGAATGAAAAGTGAATGATGATAAAGACGGATTCACCAAACTAACTACCAATTGTGAAGTGAATAATATACCAATGAATCGCCTGACGGATGCAAATTCAATCTATTCCACAAAGGCACCTCAAATTATCCAATGTTCCACTTGGCGGATGCACTAACTGCGATCCGCTATGATGGCGCATGGCATTGAAGAAATGCGTCCCACTTGGCGGATGCACCAATCGGGCATCCGGCCATGATGGCGATGACATTTAATTGATACCACGCGGTCGGGATGCACTAAACGGCATCCGCATGACGGGACCTAATATGATACCACGTGCTCGATGCACCAAACGGCATCCGCATGATGGGAGATAGAAATAAATGTATACACATTAACAATGATAATAAGGGCGGATTCATCAAACGTAGAATCAGCCGTAAATTGTGAATCGAATAGTCAAGGTGAAATAGCCAACATTGACGAGTGAAATGAGATATTTTTATGAATATGTTTGAATCTCATGAAATGAAATTGTGGCATTAAAATACATGATATGATAAGTGAATGATAAATGATTTGTACATCGAAGGAGTATATGTCGATATATTAGGCATAGTTAATGATAAATGCTTGCCGAGTTAAATTGAATATGGATTAGAATCAGAGGAACCACAAGCATGAAAATGTGCTTAGCGTGTGGCTTTTAACTATGCGCAGTATCGAGGAGCAAAGAGAAGAAGCCTCCAAGATCGCGCAGTCAGCAGAGTCATAGAGAAAGTACTACGTGATAAGTGTATAATTCAAATTTTAGATATCATCTAACAAGTGGTGTTTCTTGTAAACAAAAGGTTAAACCTCAAACTTGATTTAGCATCATCTTCAAAAGGACATAGAATGCTTTTCTTTGTAAATGTATTTTGTTAATGTGTATGGGTTTACCTAATTGCTTTATATTTGTAAATGATTATGGGTTTCGCTTTTAAAACTCAAACCAAGCTTCCAAGAATTCAAACGAATTAATAAAAATGTTTTGATAAGATAAATGAAAACGCCGAGTAAACCGCTCCTGGCTCGGATCCGCCATTCGGTCGGGCCGAGATTCGGTCGCGACATTTTTGAAAAATAAAATTAAATAAAACGAGCACTAAAAGAAAATAAACCTAAGGTCCTCGGGTTCTTGCTCGACCGCTTCTGCCTGACAAGTAGGGTCGCTACATTTTAGTGGTATCAGAGCCTAGGTTTAGCGATTCTACAAAATGATTTCGAAATTGTTTATGACATGCATTGCATTGCATATAAAAGATAATACGACTCTGATGCGATCTTCAGGGGTCTTAATAGGATAATTTAATGTAGGAGTGAAACCTAGTAGAGAGAGTCTTGGTGACGAACCCGCTTCTGGGCATAGTGTTATTGTGAACAAAGTGTAGAGATCATTCCATCAAAATACAAGTATGGAATATTCGTATTTGATGTGATATCGGGATGGACGGTTATCCCACACCAAGCGATAGTCGATTGTGGTGAAGAAAAGAGTGACCGTAAGGACAATCGAATGACAATGAGGTTATTTTCATCTGGCAAGAGGTCAATCACCTCTCTTTAATGTAAAGATCAACCCGCTATGAAAAAAAGTAAAAAGGAGCAGTTTATTTGGCATATGTGATCGATACCTGTGAAAGGGCAAGGCGCCTTAGTGTATCCGATGGCTCTTGTACTGTTAGTGACTTTCCTAATGATTTCCAATAGCTAAGCAGATCAAGCCCACAGAGGGAGATTAATTTGCTATCGAATGCCAGACTGTGCCAACGGCATCCATTACACCATGGTAAACTGTCCGCCTCACGGACTGAAATCAAGCCTGCAAGAACCGCCAGGTGCTGAGATTTGATCTCACCGCGTCGGCCACCATGGGAGCCCCGCCGCTTTTGGTCAAAGAAAGATGGTACACTTCTACTATGTGTTGACTATGTATTAACCGAACAAGCCGACCGTAAAGAATAAGCATCCAAGTACTCCAGAATTGACGATTGAGCCCGACTAATCAAAGGTGCAAGTACCTTTTCAAAGATTGGCTTGAGATCTGGGTATCATCAATTGAAAATTAAAGATGCCGATGTGCATAAGACTCCGGGCCGCTGTAACACGTGATATGACATTGGCGGCTCAATGTCGCTTTGGCTCAATTCAATGCCCGTACGGCTTACGGACTTAATGAATCGTGGTTTTCCGACCGTATGTGGATCGTATTTCGTCGAGTGTTCATAGACGATATTCTTTGCGGTAGGCCTAAAGATCGGAAGTCGGGCGACACACATCTTCGAAGAAGGTTTGAGATTTGAGAAAGAGGCGATGTGCGAACTCAACAAGTGGAAGCCGATGATCAAGTGTCCTTTCTTTGGGTACATTGTAATAAAGAAGGAATCCGGTGTGGATCCAAAGAAAATAGAAGTATCATCTAGCTGCGCTACCAAGAAATGCCATGGCACGTGAAGTCACCGCAGTTACTACGTAAGATTTGTTGTTGGTTTGGCGATTTGCGCTCGGCGATTTTAGATCGCTTCCGTTAAAAATGTAAAGTTTAAATGGAGTGAAATGTCATGAAGTTTTGAAAAGTTAAAAAGCATTCTTAACCGAGGCTCCGGTGCTTACTCAACCGACCTACGGTAAAGAATATGTGATCTATAGTGATGCTTCACTAAATGGACTTGGATGTGTCCTAATGCAGGAGGGTAAAGTGGTAGCTTATGCTTCAAGACAATTGAAGCCACATGAAAAGAATTACCCCACGCATGATTGAATCGGGCCGCGAATCAGACGGCGCTGAAAATTCTGGAGGACATTATTTGTATGGAGAAAAATGTTTTATTTACACCGATCATAAGAGCTCTCAAGTATTTCGTCTCACAACGAGCTTAATCGGTGACAACGTGAGATGATGGAATTGATAAAAGATTATGATCGCAAAGATCGATTATCACCCGAAAGGCCAATGCAAGGGTCGCCGCCTTTGTAGGAAGACGCGTAAACGCTTTCTGAAGGTGCTAAATGCCAATTTGTCATTATCGATGATGGTGCAAAGAGCGGCGTAATTTTAGTAGCGACCGAATTTGTCGAATCAAGTGCTGTAGGCACAAAAGAATGATGCTGAGGTAATTCACGGCAATGGAAAAAATCGAGACGGTAAAGAAACCGATTTCACAAAGTGAACGAAAAACGGAGTGTCAGATATAAGGATCTGGGTTTGTGTACCCGATAGATGATGGATCGAGAAAAGCCATACTCTGGAAGAGGCACATGGTGGATCTTATCCATCCCGTAGAGTACAAAGACGTACTCAAGATTCAAAATGTCATTCTCGTGGTCCCGAATGAAAAGAGATGTATCGCACTCAGAACTGCTCAGCGTAATGCAAAGAAAGAAAGCGCGCAGCAGCATCAAGTTCCTTCGGATTATCATAAATTCATCGCATCGGCGGAAATTTGGGACCAAATCACCATGGATTTTTGCGGGTCAAGTTGTACATCATGTGGAGGAAGCATGATTCTCGCCTCAGTCGTAGCCGACCGATTAACCAAGTCAGCTCACTTCCTACTAGTGAGAACCGACTATTCGCTTGACAAGCTTAGCAGAACTGTATATCAAGGAAATAGTTCGCTACAATGGATTCTTCAGATTCATTATTTCATCGAGATCCGAGGTTTACTCGAGATTCGGGGAAAATTGCAAGAGGCCACGGGCACTCTACCGAATTTCAAGCATACCGCTCCACCCGCAGACGATGGACAATCTGAGAGAGTGATCCAAATTCTGGAAGATATACAAGGAGTCAGGCGACGACTATGAGGGAAGTCGATCGACATATCCCTTTTGGTTGAATTTAGTGTGCACAACAGCTTCCAATCAAGTGATTGAATGGCGCCTTTACGAGGCTCTATATGGAAGAAAATGTGTAACACCGTCATGGCTGACTCGAATCGAAAGTGGAAAGAAAAGTGATCAGCCCCGATGGATACGAGAGGATCAAGAAAAAGTTAAAACGACAGAGAAATTGAAGATGGCCACCGATTATTAGTCATATACCACATGAAGAGAAAGGATATTCGACATGCAGGCCTAAGTGGAAAAGTATTTTTAAAAGTATCGCCTGGAAGAAGGTGATGATCTCGGAAAGTACAAGTCGAGTCTCGATTTATCGGGCCCATATGAGGTAATCGAAAAAGTGGGTCCAAAGAGCAAAGAAGGCGATTAGCATTACTCCTGACTTGAAAAGATCCATATCAGGCTCCATGTGTCCATGCTACTGAGGTACCGGGACCGGACCCATCACATGTAGTCTCTTCTGAGACAATCGAGCTTAGGACCTGGATTTGACATATGAAGAAGAACCAAGAAAATCTTGGCTCTGAAGTGAAAAGAATTGCGAATGCTAAAGATTCCGCTTAGTAAAGTGTCAGGGTGAAACTCACAAGACCGAAGAAGCCACTGGGGAAAGCCGAAGAAACGATGCCAGCAGATCCGCGAATCGTTTAACTACAGAATTTCGGCGACGAAATTTTCTTAGCTGGGAGTAATTGTAATCAATTCGCCTCAAAATACCCTAAAATTTTTATAATAATTTGGTTATATATTCTGGTATAAATTTGACGCCAACTTGTGTTTTTCCTAAAATCGTAAATTGACAAGGTGAAATAGCAAATTTAGTGAACCCGAAAAATTGAAAGCTACAAAACTTAAGGACAAATACAATTATCCAGCTTTGGGTGCCGTACACAAAACAGCGCACTGCAGTCGCAGAAGAAATAATAGGAATTGTTGTAATTCCTAAGACGAGCCAAAATGTAAAAAAACAAGCTTGAAATTCAAATAGTTAAGAGTTGAAAGACTTAAAGGCAATTATTGAAACTAACCCAAAATGGGTTTTGATGGCCAAACAAGGCCTAAGAAAAACATGGAATTTAAAGATATTCAAAATTTGGTCTCCAAAGGGCAAAAAGAACAAAACCGCGGAAGAGAGGAAAGGAGAGCAAAAGAAGAGTAAGAAGAGGAAGAAGAAGGAGAAGGAGGAAGATCAAAAAAACTAAGGTATGTATTCACCTTGTGATCAAGTGTGTTTTGATTTCCTAAGGCTTTGTTTTGGAGAATGGTCCTCTGTCTAGGTTTTGTGGAAGAGATCACACAAAACCCTTAACTTGTTGAGGTGATGTGGGTAAAACCCCAAATGTGTACAAGAATGACATGAATCCTCCCTTTCGGCGTCGGGATTTACGCTTAATCGCAAAGTAAAAGGGTCTTGGGTTAGAACAAACCCTAACAAAATTGTATTAGGTATGTGTATGGGTTATGACCTATATTAGAATTGTTGTTGTGGAGAAAATCATGAAAGGTTTTGATGAAAGATATCCATTGAATGATAAATTGAGTAGAAAAGAGATCATAAGATGAATTTGGCGATTCGCTGCTGTTTATGAGCAGATGAGTCGACGTTCAAAAGTATGGAAAATGGGAGAAAATAACAAAATCTGGGCATTTCTGGGTGTCTTCTACCGGTACAATTGAAGTTCCCAACACCGGGTACAACTCTCGATTCTGCCGATTTTGGCTGAAGTCTACCCAGAGAAGTTAAGTTCCCACCTAAGACAACTCGTTCCTGCTTTCCCGCCGACCTGTATTTTTACCATAACTTCCTCATTTCTTATCCGATTCGAAGATTCAAGTGGCTACGCAAATAGACTTCAAGGAGAACCAAACTTAAAAGAGAAGGTATCTTCAAATTTGATCCTAAGTGGATTAAAAAATTCACTCAAAGTGGAGCCATGTGCAAGAAAAATTCCTGCATCAGCTTTGACATAGAGAAGTCCGGAAGAGCCGGACAGAACTCGAGTTTCTGTTCGACCGATTCCAGCGGATTTAACCCCTTAGCACCTTTAGCTTTAAATGTGGAGTACAAAGACCTAGAGTCAAATATGGAGTTAAGACCCCGGAAAAAAATTAGTAATACAAACTGTTCCCGCTTTAATCCAGAAATCGACTAGCTATATGAAAATGCCATAACTTTAGTCGATAACCACATTGGAATGATTCCAATTCCTAAGTAAAGTAGACCCATAAAGTGACAAGAACGAAATAAGCCAAAAACGTGACTGCGATTCACCGCCCTGCAAGAAAAGCTTTTCTTTGCCTCAACGATATCTCGCTTTAGTACGATTATTTGCATAATCACTAAGAGCTCAATAAATCAGGATTCGACTCGCACGTGAAGACGATAACTGGGTTTAGGGATTGACATCGAAAGAAACAGTAATCGATAATTGGTTTCCTCGTTTCGACTCTATCCTTAATTCAAGTATTTTGGTAGTTTACCAATTAACTATGAATGAGAGAACATGAATCGAGTTCATGAATGAGTATGTGACATGATTATGCAGACGAGTACTGCCTTCGAAAAGATAATGAAAAGTCAATATGATCGAATGTGATAATCGATAACCGAATGAAAAGCCGAATGATGAGCAAGATCGATTTTACCCAAAACTAATCCGTCTGACCAGCGGAATAATATACCATCGAATCGCCGACGGATGCGAATTAACTGCAAGATCCGGTCACAAAGGCACCCTCGAAATTATCCACGTCCCACTCAAGGATGCACTAATTCCAAGATCCGTTACGATCGCTGCATTTATTATCAAGAAACGTCCCACTTACGGATGCACCAATCGGCATCCGTCGCGACTTCGGCCAGACAGATTAATCGATACCATCGTGGCTCGACGCACTAAACTAGCATCCGGCATTTAATGAGACCGACAAGGATACCACGCGGCCTGGATGCACCAAACCGCATCCCATGATGGGAGATAGAATTGTAAAATGTATAAAGACACACGAACGATACGCGGCTGATTCATCAAACTTAATCACCGTAAATCATGGAATCGATTGGTCAAGGTGAAATAGCCAAATATCGACGAGTGAAATGAGATATTTTTATGAATATGTTCAATCTCATGAAATGAAATTGTGGCATTGGAAATACATGATATGATATGAAATGATAAATGATTCAGATATTCAAAAGTAATGAAAAGTATATGTCGATATATTAGGCATAGTTAATGATAAATGTCACGAAGTTAAATCAATATGGATTAATCAGATAACCACTGTAAGATGAAATGTTAGCGTGTAGTTTAACTATGCGTTAGTATCGAAAGAAGCAAAGAGAAGAAGCCCAAGATCGCGCAGCCATAGAACATAGAGAGTACTTCGCCGTATAAGTGTATAATTCCGAAATTTTTGCATATCATCTTTTGAACAAGTGGTGTTTTGTAAACAAAAGTATTAAACCTCAAACTCGATTAGGTATCATCTTGAAAGGACATAATGCTTTTCTTTTGTAAACGATTTCCTCACGTATGGGCTTACCGAATTGCTTTATATTTGTAAATGATTACGGGTTTCGCTCTAAATCAAAACCAAGCTCGCAACTAAACGAATTAATAAAAATGTTTTGATAAGATAAACAAGAAAACGTCGGAGTAAACCGGCCCGGCTCTGATCCGCCTCATTCTGCCTGCCGGGATTCCGTCGCGACATTTTCAAAATAAAAATTAAATAAAAACGATAACTAAAAGAAATAAACCGCATCCTGGTTTCGTCGACGCCTTCGCCTGATCAGCCGAGGGGTCGCTACAATCGATCGCCGACCACTACGCGATATCATTTCTTTCAGTCATCTTTATCTCTCGGGAGGTTGTTAAACAAACAAATAGTCACTGCTCCAAAGACTAAAGCCAGGCACACATAAAGTAAGACTAGTAGGTACTACAACTAAACTTATTTGGTTACTTTGATTACTACAGGATCTTGGTGTTGACTGTTCCACTGCAACTAAACTTCACTGTGATAATCGAAGTGCTATTTAAATTGCTCATAATGATGTCTTTCATTAATGTACTAAACATATTGAGATCAATAACATTTCATCTATCATCATCCGCTCTGTGTGGTATACTCACATTTCAGCCTCGTTTCCTCTCGCGACGCTTTAAGTTAATATCTTCACCAAATCTCTTCCTCTAAAAACTTTTCGAGCTTTAACTTCCAAACTCATAATTGCTTTAAACCACCATAAATTTGATGCATGTTAGATTACTATACATAGTTAAATATACTTCGCAAAGCTGGGGAGCTATCAGATATTTTTAAATTATATATTTTAAGGCTAGATACTTAAATATATAAGTGTCTCATCTTGCATATTATAATATACTAATTTATAATATACAAAGACTCAAGCTCTTTCTTCACGTATATATATCAGCTTAAATTCACTATTTATGAATTTTTGGTTATGCAAAAGTGTGGGATTCTATTTACACACTTTTATGAATTTGCAATGGATGTTGCTGTGCTGAATGGTGTTATGAAATGGGGCATAATTAGTTGAGCATTTATGGATGCTGTTAGTTGACACTACAGTCTACAGTACTGTTGATAATCATAATTTCCTAAGAATCGATCATATGTTATAAGTTGATCCATATAAACCTAGAATTATATTTAATTGGGTTACTTAACTTTATTGTATAACATGATATTATTATTCTCTAATGTATGCTAACATAATAACATTCCTTATTTTCACATATACGAAGTCGATCTCATTTCTAATAATCATTAAAGATGATGTTGAGTTAATTTATATTTGAATCAATAATAAAGGCGCAACGACAAAAGAGGTTAGATACATTAATGATAAAAAGGCAATGGGTGAAACAATCAAATATCAATTGGTAGAGGTGGGTAGAAATAGAATTCAACCAACCAACCAACCCAACCTCCAACTTCGATTAGGAGTGTAAACGAGTCGATGTTGAGCTCGGATAAATCAAGTTCAAGTATTATAATATCTTACTTAAGTCTAATCATGGTTTTAATCGTTTTTTACTATTTTATTAATCGAAGCCGAAGATAATTATTTATTAATTTTAATCGATCTTACTTTTATCTAATCAGCCTTAAAGAACTCCAAATATTTTTTTGAGTTATTTTGAATATTAGGAAAATGTTTCGATTTGAGTTCAAACTTTTAATCGAATCAAACTCAAACTTAGCTTTATAGAAACTCGACTCAATTATACCCCTAGACCCCCTCATTCGAATAATAAAAATGATTTTATCTATTTTGTTTTACCGGAGATAATATGAACTATAATTTAAGTTTACATTAAAAAAAAACTAGTTAATTTCTTATCCAATCATTTATATTTTTAATTTTGTTTAAAAAATTCAAAGCATTCCAGAAGAAGCAAAGAAAAAAATTAAAATATGTTTGGCACCCACGGATGTTATATTGTTATCTTGTCCCCTAAAATATAAAAAATTAAAGTATAAAAAAAAAAAATGGCTCCTAACCACCAAGTATGATGTTACCATTCCCTTTAAATTCAGCATTTCAGCCCAACCGTTTTGTAGGCTGCCCCTCACCAAAAAAATTGGCCCACATCTCAATTCCAACAACTATATAAAAAGTTCCAAATAAAATTCCTTATCTACCCTCTACAAACCACAAAAATTACAACAAACGAATAGAATCCAATACATCGAGTTGTATCATATGAAGGCCAGAGGGAATGATAGAGTGAGGTGAGAGTACAGGAAAAAGAGTGACAAGATACAGAGATGAATGGAAAAAAGAAGGGAGGTTGACTCTGACTGAGAAGAAATTTCAGCAGAATCAACGGCCAGGGGCATTCCATCACTGTTGAGAGTGCACGAGAGAGTGATCAGAGCCGTCGGTGCTCATCATGATGGCCCTTAAGACGGCGGTGACTGTGTGGATAGTGCTCTGGTTCTTATGAGGAGCCGTCAGACCCATAAGCTCGCAGTCCCTGTTGTGCATCTTACGTGATCTCCCCTCCATTTGGCTTGAATTTCCGGTTTTGTCCTTATTAAGCTGCAAAATGATATTGTAATTACGTCACTTTAAAAGGGTATTTATATTAGATAAGAAGAAAATGCAGTCAAAGAATGCATGATGGAGAAATTAGAAGGAAAAAAAATGAAAAGCGGGAAGGCAAGGCAACTTTCCCAATTACCAAACAGACAAACCCTAATTGATGTTTCTTCTCCGGCGATGTGGAAATCGATCGAGAAGAGAAGATAAGCTTACTAGGAAAGAGGGTGTTCAAGCATTTGGAACAGCCTCCCGAGGCCGGGAAATCCGTTGATGCTCCGGCAATCTCTTTCTAATTTCTTCACATTTTCGTCTCCGACGAGCTTGCCTTTGGGCGACACGGAGAACGCCTCCGGGCAGCTGAGAGGGTGAAGCCTAATGCCGCAGAAGCAGTAGACGACGTCGCATGTCTCGTTTGGCTTTACCAATTCCACGCCTCTGCTTTTCAGAGATTTTTCCAACCCATCCACACACGTCTCCGAATCGTCGGGCAAAAGCGGCAGGTCGTACGACGTCGTTTCGGGAGCCAACCCTCTCTTCGCCCTCCCCAGCGCAGTCCCGGAGTAGGCAGAGTACAGCCGCTGCCAGGACCGGACAGCACTGGCTCCGCCGCAGCTCCCGGACGCCGATTTCCGGCGCCGTAAGCGGTTCTATCCCGTGGAATAGCTCGTCGGGTAGTTCGAGCGGGCAGCCGGCGACGTCGGACTGCTCAGGAAACGCCGGGATAGTCGCCGGCGGAGTCGGTTTTGGGTGGAAGGAATGGATCTCGACAGGGTCCGGCTCCGGCAGCGCCTGAAAGACCGGCAGTGAGCAAAAGAAGAAAGAGAAGAGCTCGTGACATTGCTAGTGGGAGTTAAATGGGTTGTGTGGTGAAATGGGGATTATCAGATATGGGTCTGGTTATGCTTTATTGTGGGGATAGGGACAGGGGAGAGGGTATAGCCTCTAGTAATAAAGGCAGTGGTGGGTAATGGGGTATATTGTGTATTGGGCTTACGGGGTTGGAGCAACGGAAAAAGGAAAGGCCAAAAAAGGGTCTAGTGGGGTTGAGTAAATTTGTCTGGTTGTTACCCATATGGTCTTCACTCATTTAGATCTAAGTTTGGTAGTACCTCTAAAGTATTTGGGATTAGTAGAAGAATCATGATCAAATCATTTATGGCTCAAGTTTAGTCCACCCATGTCTACATGTGAACAATATTACTACATTTATGTATTTCATATATTAAGCATTTCTTTATAACATTAGCTGCCACGACTAATTTCGTAAGATCATGAAACTAAAAGCTTTTATTGGAGTCGAATTGATAAAGGACAGACCAATTGAACTATCCTTTTTAGATTTTTCTACTTATTACATTTATATCCTCTTTAGGTTACTAATTCGCTAATAGTAATAATAAATCGAAAATGAGGTAACCAACCATACTCCCAAAGATTTTATACCATATTCATAGCTTCAAGCCAAAAGACAAGTTAAAGTGGGGAAAGGGACAATTTATTTATAGAGATAAAAAGTTGTCCTATGAAAAGAGGTAGAAGGCGCGTCTTTCTTGATAAAGAGAAACCCACCAAAGAAAAAAAATATATCTAACATTATTTTAGATATAATATCCCAACTAACATCATTAAAATTGAGAGTAGTTTTTGTTGAGAACCATATACTTATATTAAGCTTTAATCTTAAAAAGTATAGCATGATTTAACATGAGGTTATACACTATAGTTATCTCTTTGCAATTTAAATATTGAAAATTTATTAAATATTGTTTACTTGTCTTTTCACATACAAATGTAGGATTACATCTTTTAAGTCACAAAAACTGTTATCAGGGGTAGATCCACCCTAAATCTAGAGGGCAAATGTCTTCCCTTTGTAGCTAAGGTGATTCAAATTCAGTTACTATACTTTACTTTCATTGAAATTTATAAATATTAAACTATAGGTGATTTAAACTCAATCACTACACTTTGCCCCCATTGATATTTATAAATATTAAACTATTGAACCAAAGTATCTTATGTTACTGGTTTACTCATATTGAATATTACAATAAACATATGGAATTTCTAAAGAAAAATAACCATAATTTCTTGAGGTATTAAAAACTACATAACAAAAACCTTACAAAGAATATTAAAATGAAAACCACAATAATCCCTATAGCTAATATTACTAACATCTATAAGAAAATTTGACGAACAACAACAATATAAAATACTAATAACTTTTTATGTTAGAAAATCAAGAGTTATATTTGCTTTTTTATAAATGTAACGGTACTCATAAATACATAGATCTTGAGATAACTTCCAAGTATACTACACACACATAATAATAAAACTATGGATATTGATTCTGCTATTATAATAGTTTTATATCTAAAAATTAATAATTTTCTCAAAAAGGAAAATATAAGAGGGAGACAGAGATGTGACGCCACTAGGTTGAATTACATAGCCATCGCCAGCTAATTCTAGATATGATAAGGTCCCTTTAATGAGCAAATACATTGTCTTTGCTTGAATCCATAATTACTTGGGGCTTTTAAGAGTAAAAATAAAAATTCTTCAAATAGAAATGTTTAGAAATATTTCTAAATTTAGTGTGATTTTTATCACATGAATTCAAAAAATATCTTTTAGGAAATATCTTTTAAAGCTGCCTCGTGAAGACACTTTTTACATCAGTAATCTTCAATTTTCTTTAATTTAAAATTTTTGACTGTGATGGTCAAACGCCTCAAGACATATTTTTGGCACTTCAAATTTTTGTTCTTACATCAAATTTTAAAAGAGACACCTTCATAATTCTTGAAAGTCAATACTTTAATAAACATTTTCTAAATTATTCAACAAGAAGTATTGAAAGTTTGCTTAGTTAAAACAGCCTTCATAATTTAAAAAACACTTTCTAAAATTCTCTGGAAACCGAAGCTCAATTCTTTCTAATGTTATACTGAAAATATTTTTTGAAAAAACATTTTCTAAACGTTCAAAAAAATTAAAGTATCTCTTAAAGAGACACCTTCTAAATAGGTTTTGTCTCAACTTTTTTTACTATCAAAACCCATTTTTTAAAAACTTTATCTTATCCGGAGAAAACTACAATATACTTGGCTTAGTTTTCAACTCCACACTTTTTCGATTTTGTTGGAAGTTTTTTTTATTATTTTCGTGAACATCCCATTCACGGGTACATTTCCCTTCATTTTTTGCGGTCTTCCCTTGCCACCTTTGTCGTCATCTTCAGGTAATTATTTTTTTTTAACCACTCTTAATCCTAAAGTGAAATTTATACATTCTTTTATTTATTTAGTTTTATGATATTTATGAAATTGAGACTTTGTTTTATCATCTCAATGTGTACTAAATTCAATGAGTTAGACCAAAACAAGAGAAAAGAGGAGTGAGGGGAGGATTTCAAAGATGTATTTATAAAAACTAAGCAGTATTTTGTATTGTGGGTATTAATAAGAGAGAAAAATCTAGAGAATCTCATATATCTATGAATTTAGAGTCTAGATTCAATGGATTTGTTTAATTACTACAAGAAATGAATCATGAATTGAATTGAACCTGTGATCACACAGTTTTTGTCTCTTGTAGTTTAAAGATCCTAATTTTTATAATATATTTTTTAGCCCATATTTCAAAATTATTTTCACTTATATGATGGTATGTATAGAGTATTGAATGCAACTCATGAAAAATCTGTGATTTGGGATATTAAATTTGAGTCACAACCAGGCTTTTATGACCAAAGTTGACTGTATCTTTAGGGGAAGTCTGAAACCCACTAAGTCTTATTTTTATTTTTTTAGTGGTAAGGGAATTTGACTTTAAACTTTTTAAAGGGCATTGCTCAAAACATATGATACCATTGCTCTTCGTAAAGTGACAAAAAGACTTTTTGACAGACATTGGGACTGAATCTTTGACTTTTTGTTGCCTTTTTTTTTTTTTTTTTTTGCTCATCCTATTTTCCATTTGCTTTCATTAGTCTGCATCTCATTGCCCATACTAATATGGTTTGTTTTGTGGTCAAATTATTTTGTAGGGAATAGGAATTGAATTTAGGCCTCAAAAAAAAAAATCTTCATCATTGAATTTATCCCCTCCAACCATCTTAACCTAATATTAGTCATTCGTTCAAATCTTCTTGAGATATGTACTTAGTACACCCACTATTATAAAACAAATATTGAATTTGTCCTCCATATACTCGTCTCATAACATAACATTTTGGGGGTTTTTTTTCACTAAGAGAAGAACAGGTTAATTTCAATCATCATTATGGCCTATTGATAAGAAAATAAAGAAAGAAAGGGTACTTTAGGGTTAAGGGGGTGTGGGGGAGAGGCAAGCAGAGAACGACCTCGTACTCCCTTAGCAAAGAGGAAGACACGCCTTACAGTCTTAAAGCTGTTGTCAAAACACTTAAAAAGGGCTTTTGCCTTCCAAAGAATATGAGGGGTGGGTTAAAAGGCCCCCTGGGGTTTTCTTCTCTTCTCTTTCTCTGTAAATGAAAATAAATGCATGTGAGTGAGTTGACAGTTGAGACTTGAGAGGGGTGAATTGGTGGAATTATGGAAGTGAATAATTATGCACTTAGGAGCAAATGAATGACAGCTTCTCTTAATTTCTTTTGTGGCCCTCTTCCCATCAACCTCCTAATGGAATTGTCTCAATTATGCATCAATCTCTCCCTCTCTCTCTCTCTCTCTCTCTCTCTCTCTCTCTCTTTTCTCTCTATTCATTGCAAAGAGTAGTAAAGCTGGCATTTGTGATTAACTATAATTCGTTTGAAAAAATGTGAATGAATTGAAATGACAATCTGTCTAGAATTCTAGGATTAGGGAGTTTCTTATTACTTCGTTCAAAATTTGAAGAGTCTGGAGAAGCCAAAGCATTTGGTATTCTAGGAATTCACTAGCAAAGTTTATCTTCCAAAAAGTCTATCTGTAGGTTGTTATGAAGTTAAAGAGAATCCAAAGTTTTCTTCCATCTCTTATTTTCGGTTGGTGATAGAGAAAACAATTTTCAGTTTGTTTTAACAGCTGCAATACCATTCTTCAAACCTTTTTATTATGGAAAATGAATGTTTGCAAATCTTGAAGCATCGATTGAGAAGGCGAATATGTTTTAGGAGATTCTAAATGTCCTAAAACTCGGTTATTTCTCCTCGTTTCAATATTTTTTATAATTAAATATTTTTTAATTTGTCAAAGAATTGCAATGTGTTATTCATCAAATCATTTTATTATGAAGAACAAATGCATGTAAGTCTCAAAGCATTGATTAAGAAGACGAATATGTTTTCAGAGATTCTGAATATTATATTTTTCCGGTCTGTACTATTTTATCTCTTGTATTTTTGGGACTAACAATATTTATGCAAGGTGAAAGGTTCGAGACTACATAATTAATTATTTGTTGATCAGGATCATGAGTCACTTTAATTTGGGTCGTGATTTTATATATTAAATTTTAATCTATGTATTTTTTTAAAAATTACGATTCAAAATGCAACTAGTTCAATAATTAAACTAATAAATGCCTAAAAACTTAAATTTTATTACATAGAAATGGGAGAGAATATAAATCTCACAACTTAGGAATCATAGCTCATTATACCTCACTTTTCTCACCTATACTGATGACCCTAAAATCATTTTCATGTTAATCACATAATTGCCAAAATCCATTTAAGATATTTCAAACAATCACCAATAACCTTTTTTTATTGTTGCTATGTCAAATATTTCTACTTCAATTTTCATTTTAAAAAACATTAAATAAGCCAAAATTTCAAAATATAGTAATTTTATTATTTGGAAATAACGGTGAAAAACATAAAATATAGCAGGTGGTGTTCTATAAGGTCAAATAAGCAAATAATAATATCGGGGCATGACTGAGATAAACAACAACACAGAATATAATGAAAGAATATCACAGAAGATTCATCACTCAGCAATTGATTTGCAGAAGATCAATAAGAATTGTTAATTTATAGATTATAGATCTATATATATTAAAAAGGTTATTATAGACTATTTAGTTTTAGAATACAAAGATAATTTAAAGTCATTCTAATGCTTACTACACATAATATGTTGAATCCGTACCCTTTGGGGACCTCACCATCAAAATTTCTTCTTGTTCCAAACAACTTTACTATATATGTATATCTAAAAGAAAGACAATCTGGTCTCCTAAGTAATCAATATACTACCAAAAGGAATGATTAAAATAAGGATTAAAGTGGCTAATTTCATTATAATATAAAATAAGATAACATTAAAAAAAAAAAAATGGAAGCTAGGTACTGAGAATATGGCCAACAATGGGATTCTTTTTAAACATTTTTAAAACTAATTAATAAACTAAAACTAAATGGATGCCAATTGCCAAGTTCCCTAAAGTCAACAACACAAATCAAGGCTTCCGGGTTCCCCCATAGGCCATCCACTCACTCAAATTTAGTAATTAAAACCTATAGATAATAGAAAACAAAGAATAATAACCCTTTTCTTTTTTGTAATTAATTAGTAATTATTACACTTTTAAGACCTATTTTTTTCTTTAATGATTGATAGTATTTGGGTGATAATGAAAAGTCAGAATAAACCCCACTTTCATCAATCTCGACGGTTGAAACCACCTTGAGATCATTAAAAGCATAACTTTAATTTTTCAGTGATCAGAAGATAAAAGCATTATTGTGAAAAAAGAAACAGTGGGGGAGAGCGTTACAGTATTAATTTATGGCAGGAATTGCTCTACGGATTCCTTTCAGAAATCCGATTGATATTATTGGTTTAAGATTCTACTAATCATTTTCACTGTTTTGATGATCAATTCAAATCAGTTCAAGGATATGTTTGTGGATGAGAGTAAATATGATTAATGATTTAAGCGCACTTGAAATATATTCATTATTATTCATAATTCTTTACTTTTTTTTTTGTTGCCACGTTCCAATTTTTTTTGTTTATAATATGTCCATTATACTTAGCTCAAACGATACATGCGTTCACCGTTTCAAATAGATATAAAAAGAAGATTTGAGTTTTAATAGGACAGTTTATTATTTTAAAATTAAAGTGTAAAATTTTTTTTTTACAATATTAAAAAAATGTTTAGAATATTATTTGAAGGTGTTTGAGTTATTAAATATATCTCTGACTGGAAAATAATTCAAAATTAATTTTAATATATCTGTAAATTAACTAATAATTTCGACCTTTTTAACTATGAAGTGCAATGAAAGTGAGATCAGTTGTACATTTTGAAAAGTGTATTCCAAAGATGCTTTTAGTTTTTTCATAAAAAGTATAATTATAATTTTTATATTTAAATTTTTTTAATTGGATAAATATACTTTTGAGGAAAATCATGAGTGTCTTTGCTTTTTCTTAATTAGTTGCTTACCACGTTTTGGATTTTTTTCTTTGGGCCTGGAATTGTAGTTTCCATAATTGGCCCAAAATTCAGGCCCATGAAACTTCAAAAAGTATATTAAAGGCTCCAAAACCCAGGCCCGGGCTTCAAACTTGGCCCAATTAAAGTTCAAGAATTCATTATGTTGAAAATGATCATTGTTAGCATCTTTAGCACTGTGTTCTACAAAGGTTAATAAATAATAATATAAGATTAAGGTTTCATTCTTCCAAAGACATCCCAAATTAATAAACTTAAATATTAACATCCCAATCTTATAGCTCTTGAGGTGTGGCTCAAGTAGTAAAAGGGGTATGGGTGTATGGGATGTGACAGGCTCGATTTAATAATGAAATATGTTGTAGCATATGACTCATATTCCCGAGTAAACATACAATGATGAAGTCAAGATTCAAGTCTCTAAGAGAGTAAAGATTGCGTAGAAAAACAAGTTTTATAAATTTTTTAAACTTGGGCTTCAACTCAATAGCTTAATATTTAGATATTTCAATAGGGGCAGAGTATAGCATTTGAGTTAAAATTTCCTAGAATACAAAGGAGAAATTGTTTTCAAAAAAATTGAGCATGGCCGAACTTATGTATAGAGAAAAATGAGCAAATGTCTAAGCCGAGCGAGAGGTTATGGTATGTATAAGATTTTCAGAATTTATCATATGCATGGTTTTTATAAATATCATCTTATATAACTCTATTTGGTGATAGAAATTGGGTGTGTTTATTCTCTTCTCAATTTTCTCTCTAATTTTATCACTATTTGCTACACCAATGACGATAGAATACTAGAACTATATAAGTAATGCAGCAAAGTGAATACATATTAAAAAAAAAAATCTTATAATACAGAACGAAGTTCATCACCTAACTGAAACATCATAAAAATGGACAGAATTTAATTCCAACACTTCTCTACTAAACTGCCTAATTAAGCTAGTGATTAATATGTTAATCTGAAAAGGCTTACACAATTAACTAACACGAGGGAAGATCAGCAGGAGGAGGCAGCAAGCACTGAGACGGATTGGCGCCATTTTGAACTACCAGCGCCATCGCTAAACCCCATGAAGTGTGTTCTTCAAGATGACAATGTATGAACCATACTCCCGGGTTGTCCGCCTTGAACCGGATCGCAGCCCAACCGCCGGCCGGAACCCCCACCGTGTTCCTCTCTGGTGGGTCAACAAGGTTGTACTTCTTTGGATCCTTATTAACGTCAAAGCTCTGATCCTCCCGACGAGAAAAATTGTGGCCATGGAAATGGATGGGATGGTTATCCACGCCTTCAGAAACTCGTTCCCTGCAAACGATTTCCATGCTGATTCCGTACGGAAATCACCAGAAGCTTGCGCCGAACTGGTGTTCATGTTCGACGTCACCGGATCAACGCCGGTGAAGTCGAAGGAGGCCGTCGGTTTTTCCGGGAAGTCGGAGGAGGTGCCACGCGGTTGTTATATTCTTGTAGTGAGATTCCAGTATGGATTGAGAGGACGAGTGGAAGTGATCAAGGTTCAGAAGCAAAGAATCTTTTTCCATGGTAGCCCTTGCAGATTTGATTCGCCGGACAATCTTGGAGATTCAGGCTGACGATGGTCACCACGCGCTTATCAATCGTCTTGGGAACGTTACATGGGTACTGAGCAGAAGCCAGGCCTGGAGCTTGCCGGAAAATTCAGTTGCAAAAAGCTGAATCTCTTATGTGAGGAAGATTCTGAATCATTGATGATGCCAGACTGGACAGTCTGTTTAGGGTTTCCTGAGTTTCAGGTTTTGGACAGGTTTGTAGCCCAGCGCCATTGTGGTTGAGTTATCGAAACGGAAATATGGATGTGACGTATGGTTGCGGCCATGGCGAAGACGGCGGATGAGCTGAACTTGATCGGCGGTGAGCAGAACGGTGGTGGTTTGTCCCGGAGCGACTTGGCATGGCGGTGGTTGTGAAGGGTTTTGTGGCGTAATCCGTCGATCTCTACTGACGGTTAATGTGTGATTGGCAAATGGCGAAGAAAAGCTCGGCGGTGAGTGCAGTGTTGATGATCTGAAGTAAATAAGTTTTCCAGGAACCACATTTTGAATTTTGATGAAAGTATCTGTTGACAAACGTATATGATATTGAGAAATGGTTGTTTAGTAGAGAAAACACGAGAAAATGTATGTTGAGGAGTTAAGAATTCACCTTTATCAGAGCAGGATAGAGGGGTCCTGGCATGCCATTGATGGTGTAAGCTTGTGAGTTCGGTCCATCTCCGGTCATCATCATCTCTCTTTCAACTTCTGTCTGCATCTTTATTCCACCATTCACCTTACGCAAAAGCACGTACATAAATTAAAAATGTCAGTTACTGGAAGGAGACAGATGATTCCTTGTCAACTTACTTCACTTAAAAGTATATGTGTTCATAGGAAAAAAACAGTTATGAGCACCTTTGGAACAGGTGTTTATAAAGAGTTAAGTGAAGTACAGTGTTTATAAATAGACCCAAAATCTATACAATCAAAAGTTTTCATAGGAGGACATTATAGATATTTTTGAGATCTATAGTGGTAGTAATGGATTGAGCATATAGGATATGCTCAAACGGGTATTCATGTGGTACGTTAAAATCGTTTCCTATGAGACAGGTGTATTTATTCTACGATTTTTAAAATCATATTGGAGAGTATATTTTGAAAACATAAAAAACATTGTTTTGATGTTTTTTAAAAATTATTTTTGTTTTATAAATTTAGCATTTTCTAGGTTTTCATGTTATTCAAAACAATAAAAATAATGGGAACTAGACATGTTTTTTTTTGTTTTTTTTAAATAAAAAACAGTTTTTAAAAACATCAACCAAACAATTGTTCTATGAAAACTTTTCCAATCGTGCCCTAATTGTCCACCAAACTCGAAAACCAGATGACCAAAGACAAAATATAAGGTGAATACACAAATTAAACATAAGTTAACTAGGCACACGAAAATTAAGGTAATACTAATACCTAGTAAGTAATGGGGACATCATCTTGGAAGGGAGGTTTGAATGGATGTGGGGTGGCAAGGATAGATGATGAAAGCGCCATGTACGGACATCCTTTGCCAGGAGTAATGAGCATGCCACAGGAGTGTTCCCCTGTGATCCTCCACACTGAACTTGTATGTGTACGACTGCCCTCCTCTGATGGGGCATTGTGTAATATAAGCAGGACCATCTGCCCAACCTGTCCTCATTTGCCTTATTCCATGCCTATTTCAAACCCCCCCAACGGTACAAATTACTGGTCAGTTCATCAATCAAACAGGCTAAAGTGGTTCAATCATACAACCCCACCAAATATTTCCTGTAATTTCACCCATTTGCTATATATGATTTGACCATATATCAGGAAGAGCAAAATGGATGGTCCCCATGAATGAATATATGATAGATGTATATATGGATGGTCACCATTTCACCCTTCCTGTCCTTTTTTTCCCCTTTGTTTCTCAGTACTTCTCATTTACTATATATGATTTGACCATATAACAGTAAGAGCAAAATGGATGGTCCCCATGAATGAATATATGATAGATGTGTATATGGATGGTCACCATTTCACCCTTCCTGTCCTTTTTTTGCCCTTTGTTTCTCAGTACTTCTCATTTTCTGTACATGATTTGACCATATAACAGGAAGAGCAAAATGGATGGTCCCCATGAATGAATATATGATAAATGTAAGTCAAGAAACATAAAGGCAAATTAAGTAGTGGAATTGAACGACAGGAGAATGCACATGGGTATCTGATAACTTAATGCTTTTTCAATCATACAAAATTCCAAACTTCATAATGAGGAAAATTCTATGGCATCTATATGGTATTATATCCAACCGTCTATATAATTAAAAAAGAATTATGTATATACATATACACACTTGACCTCATCATTCCATTGGATGTTCCATGAGCCAACTAGATGTGTAAATATTATAGTTAAGTGATGATTAACTACAGATTGTTGGCCATTCTTCTCTGCTCATGCAAAGTGACTCTTTTTGTTTCTTTCACTTTTCATTTAGGAGGGGATGTACAAATTCATTTATTTATATGTATAAGGGGGGATCTGCAACAGCTCACAGCAATGGTTATTTATCAGGTTATGTTTGGTTTGGAATATTATTTTAAGAAAAATATGAGGAAAACAAAATAAAGAGGAAAATTATAACGAAAAAATGATTAAATTATTTTTACTTATACTCAAATTTAATGAATTTATTTTAATTCATCAATATTAAAATTAAATAATTTAAAAATATATAAATTTTTAACTAATTTTAAATACATAGATTTCTTTAAAAATTATAGAAAATCAAACATAGGAAATTTATTTTCTTTTACTTTTTCTTCATAATTCACTTTGAAAACAAAATGTAGCCTTAAGGCACGTTGGTCTTATTTTTGAAAATATTTTTAGAACAACTTTTGAAAACACAAAATAACATTATTTTAGTATTATTGAATTTAGTATTTTTTATGTTTTTAGTGTTTTTTCAGAACAAAAAAAAAAATCAAATGTGTCCTCCTTATTTTCCAAAACAAAATACAATTTTCAAAAAAGGTCTCTTAGAAAAACAAGCCATTATAAGAATGTTAACCTTTGAAAAAAAAAGGAGAGAGATCAGGAGACACTAGAGGCATGACTAATCAAAGATTTTAACTGATAAGATCATGTGTCATTACATAAAGAGTTAACACAAATTCCAAGAAATAATAATATGATATATGGCAGTATTAAACATACAATGACTGGTTCTTATATGCATGAAGGAATTTTTTGTCATGCAAATTAACAAACATGACTAGAATTTGTGTATGCTGCTTTATTATCCTAAATTAATTGTTGAAATATTAAGAGGATCACTAATGAATGGTGGTGTTGGTGGCAATAAGGTTAGTAACCCACTCTCAACATTGTCACCTTCATGAACAGCAATGGTTGGCCCCGGATACTTCCCATTTACTGTAAGAAGTTGCTTTGTATGGCACAGTCGGGTTACCTTCTTCCATCGAACCTTTAAAAAAAAAAAAAGGAGAGAGAAAAGAAGAAGAAGCTTCTCATACTCATCCAAGCAACTGTATGGGGGTGTTAAGTAATTAATATGTACACAGAGAGCTGAGCTCCAAACAAGCTTACATTGAATTGAAACCGACGCGTCGCCGGCAAAGAGGATGACGGAAAAACCAGAGCAAGAAACAATATCAGCACCACCATCAACAGCCTGGAATACTGGTGGCGGCAGCCCTCCATCATGACCCTTCACCTCAGCCTTAAAACTGCACTGCCACGACCTCACTCTACTGAGCCACCTGCATGAATACCTGTATTTATATATATATATACACAATTTTGTCCCTTCACAGATATTACTCTATTCTTCACTATTAATATTATGATCAACGGTACATATTTTTTGTGGTGGTGGATGGGTAGGTAATGAACAGACAAGGAACAGGATAAATGAGCTTTTATATATTCATATTCTTTGAGGACAGTTTATTTGAAAGCTAGGCTGCCATGGCTGATACTCTATATATTAAGGTCAGTAAAAGAACTTGGAAAAGGTAAAAGGGAATATGCATCATGATCCTGAAGCAGTGAACCTTGGCTCTCGAACCTTGGAAAGGAAAAAAATCAAGTAAAATTATAGAAATGATTTCATTGTGAAAATAGAAAAAGAAAATCAAATATAAAATTTAACATTTTTTGAATTCCCTTAATCCTTTGTAATTAAAAACAAATAAATGATTTTAAATAAACATGTAGAACTAATTTATTATGTTTAAACTCTTATTTTTATTTTCCTCTTAATTTATTTCCTTTCATTTTTCTTTTTAAAATTTCTCTTTATTTTCTTTTCTTAGTAATTTTCGGTTCCAAATAGAGCTTTCATTGGTTGTTTTTACAACTAAACACTTTAATTACAATGTAGTAAACTGTTTCTGGGTCTCAAATCTAAGACCCCTTCCCTTTCTATGTCCTACATTTTTTGAAACATTGATTGTTCATATGTATTGATTGTTAAAAAATCAGTCTTTTGGGATCTTTCAATCTTCTCATGCTACTAAAGTGGGTTGGTCTGGATTATTTTCTTTCTCATTCTACTAAGGGGTTGGTCTGGATTATTATCTTGGCTTTAAGTAGCCTAAATAAATTAACAATTTTTTTTGCTGCTTCCTGAAAATTAGGCACCATTGACTCGCTTGGCTGTTCCTTGTGGACCTGTGGTGGGGGTCTAGGATGTGAATATGTTATTGTTTCTAGTTGTAACATTATTTTGTTTCAAATTTTAATTTCTTTCACTGAATGGTGGCTGGTGGACTAGGGTCTTAGAAGGGCAAATTAATTAAGGTTTGCATGCATGTTATTTTGTATTTATTTCACGTGGCTAGCTGTTATTAAAATTTTAAAATGAAAGCTTTGTTGATTCTCTTTTGGTTAGGGGTTGTAGCTAACAATCATTCATTATTGTTAAATAAATAAATTAGATTAGCACCACTCCAAATAATCCATAACTTGGATTAATTAATCATGTGCTGTAAAAATTGAGTTGTATTTGATAAATTATTTTTATTTTCTATTTCAAATTCATGTTATTTATTTCAATCCATTAATATAAAAATTAAAAAAAAATTGATGTCTATTCACTTTATATTACATCATAATATTATTTTCTATCCCTCATAAATTTATCCCCACTAAACACGAATCCTGAACCCTTCCAATTTAGGAAAAAAATTTGTATTTGAGGAACAAATTTGATGTCACTCAAGCTCTTAACCACTTGAGCTATGTTTTATTGATAAAAATAAATCCTTTAAAATATTAAAGTTTCTAATTAATTGTAATTATATTTGTTTTCTTAAATTTTCTTAAGACAATCAAAATATAAGAAACCATGGAATAAAAAACAACCTTAATATTTAACATAAGCCAACTATAATAAATTTGAAAGCAAATATAAAAGTTTTCTAAAGTTTAAATGTTTTTTTTTTGTTTTTTTCTCAAAAAATTTCCTTTTATTTTTATTTTTTTCATTTATTTCCTTAACCAATATAAGATAGTACATGTTGAATTATTTTCGTTGCTCGAAGCTATTCATGATTTCAACAAAATCTTCATCCTAAAACATCCTAAAAAAAATTCTTAAATTTTATTTTTATTTCAAAATTTGTCAAATATGAATTCATTTTCCAAAAGACAAAAGAAATTGTTTATTTTAAAAACAACAAGAATATATATATATATATATATATATATATATATATATATATTCTTGCATCTACCTTCTCAGTTCTCATCTCTGGTCTTGCTCTATCCAATGCAAGTTCTCATCTCTGGTCTTGCTCTATCCAATGCATGGCTCATGGGAACATCAAGAAACCCATCTGTCAGCATGTTCTTGCACAAAATAATATGCGAAGAGGACAACGCAAATTATGTATAGGAAATAGCCGATATCCATAGTCCCCACCCTAGCTGACTTAACTTGGACCTATATGAGAAAATCAAAATCAATATGAAACTGAATCATAATGCAACATTAAAAATAAATAAATAGAGAGAGCAGGTATGTTGGCTCTCTAAAGTCTAAGCGGTGACCTCAAAAAACTGTCATAAGGTGGTATATTGTATTATGCCCATCAACAATCGTCCATCACGAGGAAACTAAGGGCCATGTTCCATTAAGTAGATACTAAAAAGTGGCATGAATTACTCAGATCACAAACGCCTAGTATCCATCGCTGCAGCTAGTCCAATCTCATTCGCTCCTTTTTACCTTCGTCTCTCATAATCATTATCAATGTCGATCTAATGCTATTTTTGCCGTTAGTGTTTTCTTTTAAGGACTGCAGATGAAAGATATCGACCAATCGCGTAACCTATTATCGTTACTTCCCATTTTCTCGCAGTAAACTCCGTTCGCCGTAACATATATACACACTATATAAGTTTTTGTTGGGTTTGAAATTGCTTATATCTTCGTCTCAATGGTTCTACAAGAAAGTAGTTATTTCAGATATCCAGCCTAATTAAGATTTGATGAAATAGAAATGAAGTCTCTAATAAGATCAAGAAGTGGTTCGGACTAAGACTATCATGTGCTGTAGGATGTGCCAGACATGAGATGTCCAAACTAGAAATAGAGCAGTCGTGAGACACATGTGAGTTTACTAGCTTGCTGACCAAGGAACTTGGTGAGAAAGTAACCAATGGGTCTGTGATATATTTGGCAAGTGGATAACGATTACATCTCAGAAGATTCGAACGTCGGTTGTCAAACTAGACAAAATTAGAAACTTTCAGATTCTATTATGATGAGGATTCTTGATCAATGGGTTTCCTATTTCCGCTGTGACAACTTACAAGAAAGAACATAAAATAGAAGGTAGGGTTGGGGTCATATTAGGATAATGATCCAACTGTATGTAGACTTTCAAGACTGATTAGCAAAGTTATAAATTGTGGCTGCTTCTCAACACGGATTTCGTGGAGGAAGCTTCGAGAAAGAACAAGTCAAGCGCGACGCCACGAGAGGTGCGCGGAGTGCAAATACCGTTAAGATATTGCACCTAAAAGTCTTTTCATCTTGTGAAAGATGATGTTCATAATTTTCATCTTATATTGATGTATTGTGGATTACGGTGTCCGATGTCAGAGAGGGAATTGAGGGAGTTCATCTTGAATTTCACTATGAATAATTAGGTTTCAAAAATGATCATGGGTAGAGAGAGAGTCTCAAACCACATAAAACTAATTGTAAACCTTGAATTAGCTCAATGGAAATCCTTACATTTGGACACGGTCCCGTGGACGTAGGTAAGTTGTCAAACCACATAAAAAATTGTGTATGATTTTACTTTATTACAAATATATTACAACTACTCTACATACATCAAGTCTAACAAGGGGAGTTTGAACACTTTGCAATACAATTCGAACGAGATAATAGTCCAAACATAAAGGACTGTGACTTGAAACACATACTTATATATGTCAGTTTATAAGTAATTCTAATCTTATTTTCTTTCACAATTTCATAATAAAGTCAAATTCAAATTGGTACACAACCGATCAAGGTGGATCCTCAAGCGTGGATGGTAACACGTTAAAATTCTACACTTGAGTTAGTTTTGGCCTTTAGAAAAAAAAATAGGACAATTCAATAAGGAAAGATGACGCATACTTTTTTTTTGTAAAGGAAAATTAATATTATTGATTCAAACTTATAATAGATAGATAGATCCAATACAAATAGCTCAAAATCATATAGGATGAAACAATATCTAGGTTAATAGCATAATAAATTGGTATAAAGCCTACAAATTTGATAATATAGTGATTAGAATATATTTGACTTCAGTTCTTCAATATGCTGACTACTATAAATTGATATCTTCTGTAACGCCCCAAAAATACCCTAGAATTTTTTTTTATATAATTTTATTATATATTCCGGGTATAAATTGAGTCAACTTAGTATTTTTCGGAATTTTAAATAAATATGATTAAATTATTATATGATTAAAAGTCAAATGCAAATATTAAATGCTAAATTGATAAATTAATTGAACCCGAAAATAAACCTAAGTGAAAAAGGGCAAATTTGAAATTAGAAATAAGGACCTAAGGGTCATAAGTTAGAAAAAAGAAATGTCTAAGTGTGATTAATGAGAATTTAAATGCAAATAGAGACAAATAGTGGGCAAGCTAGCAATTAGGAGAACTTAAACCTAAAAATGGATTTTTAAAGAAGGCCAAACAAGGCCTTATGTGACATGGGATATTTAAGACCAAAAGTGGTCTTGAAGCTCATTTTGAGCAAAACGGTTTGAGAGAGAGAGTAAGGGAGAGCTAGGGATTTGCAAAGTGAGGAGGAAAGCCAGATTCTGTCTATTAAAGCAAGAGTTTAAGGATAAAGTTGAAGAAGAAAAGCTTGGCATTGAAGATTGAAAGAGATTTAAGGTGTAAGAAAACCAAACCTCAACCCTTCTACTTGTGTTTAAGCAAATAAAAACCTCAAATGTGGTATAAAAGTGTTCTTGGATGGTTTTAGTTCAGTTTGAGATTGTTTTGCATTGTTTAGATTGTTTTAGATTGGTTTGGATGAGTATTTGTAAAAAAGGAAAATGTTGGGTTTTCAAAGGAAATGCTGTCAAAATTTTGTCAAAACCCTTATTCTTGTTTTGGCTATAAATTAAGTTATAATCTTCCAAATAAAGTGATTCCAATTGGTACAGAAACATAAGAGATAGGTCTACAAATATATAGAAGGGACCAAGAGCAAATTATAGCTCTAAGGCTCCCAAATATGGGCTTCAAGGTGAGCTTGGTAACTCAAGGGTTATGCTCTGTTTTGGATATTGTTATAGTGTTTTGGCCATAAGTTGAGTTTCACTCATCCAAATTGAGTGATTAAAAATTCTGGGTAAAATAGACTTTTAGGGGAATAATTTACTTGAAGGAAATGTATGCAAATTATAAAATTCCCCAGTGCCCATAAAAATTTGCTGTCAAAGTGGAGTTATGTAAGAATTGACTCGTTTATAAATTAGGAGTAGTCCGATGTAAAATGCAATAACTTGAGTTTTGGTCATCCAAATTGGATGATTCTAGTTTGAGAAGAAACCTTAGAACCATAGCTTTTAAATTTTAGTAGAGGGGAACTAGCTTACTTAATTTATGAGTTAAGACCTCGAAATCGGGAATACGTAGGTCGAGTGAGTTGGGTTATTATTTGACCAGTTTGGCATTAAATGCCGTAACTTGAGTTTGGTTGATCCAAATGAGATGATTCTAATTCCTACTAAAAATAGACTCATAGAGCTAAAAAATTTTCTTGAAGGAAGCATGAGCAAATTATGGCTCATGTGTCCCCAAAAAATTTTGCAAGTGAAGGGGTATCGGGTAGACATAAACCCTGACCAAAAACCCTGTATCAACCTACTAATACGTGATTGTCGTTATATTTGAATAGGGCCGACGAGAAGGAAAACAAGATTGAAGTCAAGATTCAAGATCGGAATCAAAAGCTTAATGATTTTGGTTTGTTCTATCTTCTCCTATTCTCTCATTTCAAGATTTGAACTATTTATTCTAAATGTATAAGAAAAGCATATTGAATTGTTTTAATTGGATTTGAAGAAATTGATTTGTGAATGTTTGCAAATAAAAATCGCACGAGTATTGAAAATTTAAATCATGATGCAAATGCACATATTGTAACGTATGTTGCTATAAAGATTTGAACGCCCCAATCGAATGTGCCAACCGCTTAGTTCATATGAAGGATAGATTAGTATACCAATATGGGTCAAAATAGAAGTACTGCGAACGATTGTATTGATGTGTACTCTGATCATCAACACAGCGGGACCGTATCGGTAGTGTTCACTAATTGATTTTTTTAATACCACAAGAGCCCACGCGGACCGTGATCGTGTTATAAAACCATTTTTATACCGCCTGCAACCCAACGGATCATGCCGCTGATTCTGATATCCTCGCGGTATCGAAACACAAAGCAAATTCTGTTAAGGCAGAATCGAATTGAATTGATTCGGTGATTGTGGACAAATTGGAATTGGAAGATGATTGCTAATTGAAATGAAAAGAGTATTGTGAAATGCATGATTTGATTATCAATGAATTATTGCATATGAAGTGTATATTTGTATTTGATCAATGAACCATAAATGATTGTATATGAAATAAGTATATGTATTGTATTGACATTGATCATCCAAAAGATCTCGAAGTTTGTTTAGGCAAAAATCGCATTGATCTGATTTTAAACCCGAAACCGAGAATGGAATTGTATAGAACCGCTGCGTGAAAATGCTTAGTACAGAGTTTTATCTATGCTCGGGCACCGATTGAACAGGAGCGAAAAGCAAGATCTAAGAGCGTTGATGAGTGCTTAAAACACTTTATTATACTGCCACAGCCTTGCATTTTCATGTTGATTGGTATTATTTATATAATTTAGTGTTAGATTCCTTATTTAGTTTTTTTCTTTGGAATACAGCATGACGAGGCGGAAGAACAACTTCTCGAAGCCATTTTGAGAAATGAGGAGCATGCAAGGAAGTCATCACATCGCCGCGACGTCCCCACCATGACGTCACCAAGTCACCGACGTGCAATAACAAATGCGTATCAACCACCACGTCGCGATGACACGCCGCGACGTCAACACGCCGCCACGCCGATCAAAATCGCATCTCATCATTAAATGCGAGGGGCTCGGATTTTGGGGGATCATCGGAACGTATGGCCGAGATGCTACTAATTGGAGAACCCAACACGCACTTCGGGCGATCTCCTTGGATTGTATTGGTTTTTCCTTATTGTTTTGATTATTTTTGATCACAATGCAGACGTTCTTCATATTAGATATTTTATTCTTTCCTTCATGATAATTCTAAACTTATTTCTGGTTACATCGTAACCCTCGTCACGCACAATGGATTAGAATCTAACCTTCATGTTAATCAATTGTTGTTAATTTATCACATTCGTTTATACCTCGCATGTTAATTATATGATAATATCTCGCCAATATTAACATACTTACACTCAAGATCCGAGATTCGAGAGATAAGGGTATCTGTGTGGATCTCGGGTAGAGTAGCCTTTAGTCGATTCGGGGTAATAGAGATATTCGAACCCAAGGTGGTTTTGGTTGAACATTAAGCATTTCAATACCGAGTCGAGATAGAGATATACTCGATTCTATTCACGAACAGCGTAATATACCTCGAGAGAGGATATTCGTAGGCACGATCACCTCGCCATTGATGTTAGTAAACAATCGAATAACAACATCTTTAGGAGAATAATCCATCGAATGTGACATGGGAGATTTAACCCTCTCTAGGTTCCCACATTATCAATTCACCAAAACCAATAGCTTAGTTACAGTTAGTACTTAAATTCTCTCTAGAACTACTTATTCGATATTGTCTAAAAGCAGACTTCCAGAGTCAATTCATCTTTCCCGTGGATCGATACTGCATATTCAGTACACTATATTATTTGGGGCTACGCGCGGCACTTGCGCACTTAGGCATTCATTTTATACACCGCTGCCCGTCAAGTTTTACGTCATAATGTGGGAAAGGGGCTTAAATTGATATGGGTAAGTAAGCACATGGGGATAATATTCTGAATTTTTCATTTTTGTTATTTTTACAAGTACCGGTACCGGGTTCTCTTGTTAGTTGGTGTGTTATCAAGAAGACAGGTTTTTAAGTGAGTACATGCGCACAAGAAACCGACTAATCAACACTTGTGTGATCCGAGCTGTAGGTAGAAGAGATTCTACACAGACAAGGCCGAGAATGCAAATGCATCGTGAGTGTAACTCCACAGTCATGGAAACACCTAAGAACAAGACTTGGCGTGGAACAACCGAACTACGAGAAGCCGAACTAGAAATCAAGCGCCTAGGCCATTCATACAATGGACGATCCGGCATGCTAGGATGAGTTTGTTCTACCTCCACCTGTTCGCATAGTCACCGATCGCCGCTCAATTCAAGCAAACAATTTTGAATTGAAGTCGGATTACGCATAAATGTTTTAACATATTGTTCCACGGACTACCCCATGAGAACCCGAACATGGTATTTGACTAACTTCCCTGCTTGCGCGACAAAGCCACCGCAAATACAACGGTCACTCAAGAAGCCCTAAGATCGCTGCTATTCCCACTCCCACGGGGATGAGCCAAACATCAAGCAACCGGGCCACCACCGTATTCCATTACTACATGGAAACGAATTGCACAAAAAGCTTCACCGTTCTTTCCACTCTTCAAGATTGCACTGGACCGGTGCAAGAGATCAATACGTTCGGTCAATTAGAGGGAGAGAACCCCGCGTACATGGGACAGTTCCATGAATTATCGCTTAAGGTCTCACCATCGACTAACCAGATGGATGCAAGTCCACACCTTTACAATGGTCCGAGAAATACAACCTTTAACAATGATAGATGCCTCACCGAGGATCATCGATGAAGAAAACCACACTGTGCGTATGAGATATTGGAAGATGCTCGCACCAACACTCAATCGGGCCTAGAGAGTAAGGCACACCAAGAACACGGTGGGTGGCACTGCATAATGAAGTCCCCAACAACTGCAATCATGTGGCTCGCTGACTAAACAAATAAATAGGCAAGAGGAAGACATGCTATACGCATCTACCCATGGGAGTTGTGTGAATTCGTGGAGGACAAAGATGCAGTGTAGAATGTCAATAAGGAACTCCTACAAAGGGAGCAAGCTCAAGACGTATCGAGGTTTAATCGAATCAATCACAACAAAGAAGGACCGTATAGTAATAATCATCGACCGACCGTGGGACAAGGATGGCGAACAATCGTAACTTAATAATCAAACAACCAAGGTATGGATGGAGGAACAATCGAACAATACGCAATCGAACCGAAGCAATGAACCAACCCTCGAAAGAGCTGATTTAGCAAGCTCTGAAGATGGGATAAGCAACTTCTCATTCGCTTATGAATGAGACTACAACATGCAAGCAAAGAAACAACCCGCTAACAATCAAGGGAAGACAATTTAAGGAGTTTGAAGCACAAATGGGCCAAATGGCAAGCTTACTTTATCGAAGGCAACCGGGTTCTTCCGCCGAGCAATTCAGAGGTAAACCAAGAAGAGATGGAATGAGCACGTTAAAGCAACCACGCCGAGAAGTGGAGAGAATTAAATCACTAAGTGCAACCCCCACTCAGAGCGCTTAGAAACCGAGGGATGTCACACCCGTAATCGTAAAGGTGATGTAGTCAAAAGAACAACACAGAGAAACAAATCAGAGACTTAGTGAAACAAAGGCCAAGATACAAATTCCTTTATCCACAACGTCTCAAGAAACATAAACTGGACAAGCACCACGGTTCGCGGATGTTTTCAAAAGCTACATATAAACATCCCATTTGTCGATGCCCCCAGAGCAAATGCCCGCTTATGTAAAGTTCATGAAAGACATTTTGTCTCGAAGAGAAGATTAGCAGATTTCGAGACGTAAACTTAACCGAAGAATGCAAGGTTATCCTTCTCGCAGGAAGCTACCGCTAGAAGCTGAAAGACCCGTGCGCTTCACCATCCCGCGCACAATTGGAAATGCTATTTTTGAGAGAGCTGCCATGATTCTGGGGTGCCAGCATTAATCTTATGCCCTTATCCATCTTTGGGCCATTGGGGATTAGAGAAGCCCTGTCTGACTACGCCACTAAGAATCCTGCGTACGCATCTTTGAAACAATTCGAAAGGGATAATAGAAGATGTCTTAGTAAAGGTCGACAAGTTTATCTTTCCAAAGCAGATTAAGGTTTAGACATGGAGAAGATAAAGAAATACCGATTATCTTCGGGAAGACCTTTTCTAGCAACCATGTGGCAATGATTGATGTGCAGAGGGGCGTACTGAAACTAAGAGTACAAGAAGAAGAAGTAAAATTCAATGTATTCGAGGCAATGAGACACCCAGCAGAAAGTGATACGTGCTTAAGGGTTGATATAGTAGAGGCTATAGTGTTCACCAAAGTGGTCTCACTCGAATCTCGGAGACTAGCCTGGGCAAATGCATCGGAGAACCCGGAAAAGCCGAGGGCGTAAGAACACGTTAAGTGGATGGATTCTTTTGGGCACCATAGAAGCGAAATACTTCTCGAATCGCTAGGCGATGAGCTGAAATGTACCGATTTCCATCAATTGAGCAACCACCCAAGATGGAACAAAAACCTCTACTCTTAGCCATTTGAAGTATGCATACCCGGGGTAGAATCTACGCTTACCCGGTGAATTATCTCATCATCCCTAACTGAAATGTGGAGGAAGAGAAGTTGAGGTTCTTCGCGATCACAAACAAGCACTCGATGGTCTCTAGCCGACCTAAAAGGGATCCTCGCCTTCTATGTGTATGCACCGTATTTTATTAGAAGATAGTCACAAGCCCTCGCGGGAAGCTACAGAGAGGTCAATCCGACAATGAAGGAGTGTGTTCGAAAGAAGTTCTAAAATGGTTGATATCGTGATTTACCCGATCGCATGTCGCGATGGGTAAGCCCGCTCGTAGTACCAAAGAAAGGGGGATAATCGTTATCCGCATCAAACAATATTCATCGCCATCTAGAACAAGGACTCGGTGGAGAATTTGTATCGACTATAGAAAATCGAACAAGGCCACTGGAAAGATCACTTTCCTCTCGCCATTTCTAGACGATGCTCGACCGATTAGTCGTATGAATAGCTATTGCTTTTGATGGATATTCCTGCATAACCAAATCATTATCAAGGTCAAGATCGAGAAGATAATATTCACTTCGTCTCTATGGTACATTCGCTTCGCTGATACTCCCCTCGACTATGTAATGCCCGGTGTACGCCATTTTAGATGCATGATGGCCATATTTTCTGACATGGTGGAAAAGACGATTGAGACTATGGATCATTTCTCTAAGAATATCCATTTGACAAGCAAGCTCCAGCTAATTCTAGGTCGTACTAGCAAGATGTGAAGAGACCCTCAACTTAGTAATTAATCGGGAAGCGCCACTTCATGGTACAAGAGGGTATTGTCCTTGGACACTGATATCAAATAGCAGGGATAGAGGTAGACAGGCTTAAGATTGAAGCAATTGAAAAGTTGCCTCACCCCTTCGCAAAGCACCAGCTTAGCCACGCCGGGTTCTTACGCACTCCGCTTATCAAGGATTTCGCCATGTATCATGGCCATTATATCTAACCTTGTTAGTCCAGGGGATCCCATTTGAGTTTGACTCCCAATGTTTGCAAGCTTTTATAGTATTGAAAGATGTAAATTCCTCGATCTCAAATTTTATCGCTGCGGCTCCGTGATTGGTCTTTTCCATTCGAATCGATAAAAGGCGTAAGCGACCATGCATCAGCGCTGGGGCGTAAACGGAGAAGATTCTTCGTGTGATCTACTACGCAAAGCGTGACTTTGAATGATGCTCAACCGAATTATGCCACTACCGGCAGGAGCCGCCGTCATCGCCTTTGCTCGACAAGTTCGTGCCATATTTGATTGGCAACAAAGTCGTGGTGCATGAATGATCATTCGCCATTATACTTGGATGACCAAGAAAGATGCAAAACCCCGATTTGATTCGGTGGGTCCTTCTATTAAGAATTGACGTAGAAATAAAAGATAAAAGGGCACTAAATTTAGTGGCGCACCATCTATCGCTACTGGAAGGGGCCGTAGATGATTCCAAAGGAACGATGAATTTTGCATGAGAAACTTTTTGCTATCGAGGATAAGAAGGCAATCTGGGTTCGCAGATTATGTGAACTATTTAGCGGGCTAAAGTGATTCCACCCGCACTTAACTATCGAAGAAAAGGTTACGTGACACCTTAAGTACTACTATTGGGAAGAGCCTATTCTCTACAGGCACTGTGCTGATCAGGTGATAAGAAGATGTGTGCCTGAAGATGAAATGCATAGTATTTTGAAACCATTGTCACACTCTATCGTGTGATACTTGCGGGGCTGTGAGAACAAAGCAGCCTGGGTTGTCTTCGGCTAATCGGGCTTTATCGCCTTTCCTTATTTAAAGATGCCATCAATTGCTTCCACTTGTGACAAGTGTCAACGAACGGGAACATCTCTAGAAAGGACGAGCCACCTATGCATCCTATCTTGAAGGGAGTTGTTCGACTACGGGGGATCGATTTCATGGGACCATTCCCTGCATCATACAACCATTTGTACATCTTGTTGGCAGTGGACTATGTTTCAAAGTGGGTAGAAGCGATTCCTACACGCACAAATGATGCCAAGGTTAGCCCAATTTCTCAAGCAAAGAATATCTTCTCACGTTTTGGAACTCCCAGCTTGATCAAGGGATAATGGTACACATTTCTCGCAACAGCAATTGATAAGGTTTCGGTAAAAGTATGGAGTACGCCTTATCGCACATCCCTTGCATATACCACCCACAATCAAATGGACAAGCAGGTATCCAACCGTGAAATCAAATACATTCTCGAGAAGACAAGAAACAATTCCGTGGAAGGATTGGTCTAAAAGATGTACGATGCACTCGCATATTCGCACCGCATTTAAGACCCTTTCGTGCGTCCCCTGCTCGTACTTGTGCGGTGAGCTTGTCATCTTCCGACCGCATCGAGCTTATCGGGCCACCGGCAACTAAACATGGACAAGATATCGGGTCGTGTGAAAAACGACTACTTCAACTCAGTGAGCTTGATGAGTTCAGAAACGAAGCATACGAGAACGCCCGTATTTATAAGGAGAAGACCAAGGCCTGGCATGACAAGCACATCACCCGAAAAGAGTTCACAGCCGGACAACAAGTTCTTTTATTCACCCGCCTAAAGCTCTTTCCGAAATTGAAGTCTCGATGGTCCCACCTTACGCTGACCAAAGTCTTTTCCTAGCGGAGGAGTGGAAGTTTCACACCCAGAAAGGCACATTCACGCGATCCAACTGCTTGGAAGCCGCACTATGGAGGCGAGGTGTTGCGCATTAAGCAAGTCATTCCTCTAACAAATGCAGGCGTATAATCAACAATTATTCAGTTTATGCTTTTACTACATTGAGATCCGTGGATTGTCGAAGCTAACGACATTAAACATAGCGCTTCATGTAAACCCAAGTGTTCTCTAAATTCGTAGTTTTAAATTTACAAGTTCTTTTCAAAGAATTTTGGTTTCTGGGCTGTGTTCATGATCAATGTTTTTGTTTGTTGGTTTAATTCGCGTGACCCTAAGCGCAAGCAGTCTTACAAATAAGTGTCCAATGACCGGAATGAAGTTCAGCACTGCGGAGAGTTCTCGAAAAAGTAATGCGATAATGTATCAAAATTTCTTTTGAGAGACCTTCTCTGCCGCCGACGTGGGATTCTCACGCCGCGACGCGGACTTTCACGCCGCGACGCCATTTATACACGCCGCACGCCAAACTGTAAGCGCTCTCCGTCACGTCGGTCGCGGATTCTCACGCCGCGACGCCAAATTATAAGGTCGCCTGGTCACGTCGCGACGTGGGACTCTCACGCTCACGCCAGATCTTTCACGCCGCTGACGTCATTTTTACACGCCGCTATCGCCATTTGGTCACTTCTCGCCACGTCAGCGACGCGGAATATCCACGCCACGACGCCATTTCGACATGTTCCGCCACGCCGCTGACGCCGCTCGCAGATCGCCGCGACGCCGCCAACCGCTCTCCTCGTCATCGCCGCGACGCGGGCCCCGCACGCGACGCGAGACCGGGTTTTAAAACCAAGAATAGGCCATTTCTGGCCTTTCACCGCACCATCTCCTCCCCAAAACCCTAGCCTCCTCTCGCACGCCGAGCTCACCGACCTGATAGGAGATCTCCTCTTTGCTCGCCGACCACTGTAAGTCGCCCACATTTGCCGGTTTTGGACCATAGTGGCTTCACCACCACTGTGTGCCCGATTCTAGCCTGGGTATAGTAGTTAGGGTTTCTTTTTGTGTTTTTGTGTAGCCTAGAGGTCTTTAGGAGGTCATTCGGGTAAATCAGATTCATTAGGGTTTCTTGTGAGTCCTCCTCAGTTCGCTTGAGTCTTTAGGCAAGGTTGTTAATTTCCATTGTCATATTAGGAGTTTGCTATTGGGTTTAATTTAGGATAAACCGCAAACTAAGAAAGTTGCCCCGCAAGCGGAGTCTGGCCAATGAGGCCCGACCCCACATTCGATGCCTCGCTTTGTAAACGTTGGATGCCGCTGATCGGTTTAGTACACTCGCAAACCCGATCCTTCATTAAGGAGAAGGGGTTCCACCACCCCGACGATTTTTTTAGCAAAACTATTGCGGCCAAGGGTTGGCGTGCTTTGTGCCAACCCCCTCGCCCAGCTGCCATGAGCGTGGTTCGGGAATTCTACGCCAACCTTGCCTCCCACGTCCTCAAAAAGGTCAGGGTGCGAGGTGTATTGGTCGACTTCAGCGCGGAGTCGATCAATGGCTACTATGGCCTCGAGCATATTCCACCGGGCCCCCACGATCAGCTCCGCGCGCACCCTGACTACCATGAGGTCATCCGAAAGTGTCACTCAAAGGTCAAGGTGAGTATGGATCAATAGCGCTGGCCACGCAAGAAATTTCAAGGCCGCGCATTCGGGCCTACATTCCTAAGGCGCGTGGCATCACTTTATCACTTCGCCTTATACCGACGACGAATGTGTGAGGTGATCGCCCTCTTGCTCAACTACGCTATCTTGGCGTGATATACCATTTGACGTCAAGGTGCTATCGAGGATGCCATCCTCCATAACCGGATGCGAAATGAACCTCGCACCTTTTTCTCGACCTCGGTCAGGTAAGCAAGCCCGGTGCCCCTTTGACGACAATGAGGCCCGCTTCACCCACTACACTGAGGATTACCAACATGACACACCCGGTGTCCCGCAACCCGAGGGGCGGCGACTCAGCCATGAGCCCGACGAGACTAGCCTACATTATCGCTCGCTTTTCTTTTGGTGGATTCCTCGGGGTGGCCACCCAGAGGCACGTCGCCTCCCGTCTCGACCTCCTCCACCCTCCACCCCGCCAGCCCCTCAGCGACGCCTCCCTCCTAGTCTCTCCCGATATTGAGGACCCTGCTCTCCTCACCGCAGCAAGCCGACGCATTCCTGGGATGAGAGACCCAGAGCACCAGTCCGTTACTCAGACATGGAGGCGCTCGCGTGCCGACATGCGCACCGGCTTCCGGCCACCGAAAGCCATCATTCTCCCAGCTAGGTGAGCAGGTTATGCAGTTCAGCTCGCAAGCAGCCCTAGCTTTCACCACATCCACCGCCACCGCCACCGCAGCTGATCTACGTGAGTCCCTTACCCTATGTTTTTACTTTACCAAATGCGGACACTGGATTCGTTTGGGGTATTTTGTTCTGATACTGTGTTTTGTTTATCACGCTTTATTTGAGTTGTTTTTAGTTTTAGTAGTTTTACAGTATTGTTAGTTGTTCGCATTTGGGCTGTGGTTTTGCCTTTAGTATTGCATGCAAATAGAGGGTATGGTTAGTATTTTGTTTCTGAAAGCTATCAGGCATCGTAATTTTGCTTATGTTGTGAGTTAGTTGTTATTGTTTTGTTTGTTTTAGGGATTATTCACATAATGTAGTAATTGCATTCATTATGCTACATGTTGAAAATTGAGGATCGATTTTAGATTGAGATCACTATAGATTTGTTCAGATGCACAGCATTTGTTTGATGCTCCAGAATTAGATTGAATAGGTGAAAAGGCTAGTGAACCAATCCCGGTAGTCAAGAAACCACTTCAAAAACTCTATCGCACTCACACACTAGTGACGATCAGAGTATGCAAGTACCGAACCAACTACTAAAGTCGACCAACCTAGGGAGATTCGAACCATTTGAGTGATGGGACACCTAAACAAAAGAGGATTGCCATCGAGCCCCAACCAAAAAGAGAAAAATACAAAAACATGAGAAAAAGAGAAAAAGAAAAAGAAATAAAAATAGGCATATGTGACAAGAATAACGGATCATCCAAATTTAACCCGTACGCCTCGGGGGCCGACAAAAGCCTAATGCCCCGAGCCAACCGGCCGAGTCATTTTGACTTCACCGCCCCGTTATCGACGTAAGATGGATCATTCACGCAACCTAGGCCATCGAAGCTCGTCGAGTTGTTCTGAAGTAAGTTTGAAGGAACTAATGCTCCTGCGTCTCTTAACCAATCACCGGGTGGGAGTCAAAATTTCAATGGATCCCCTCGCTACAGAACACTTACTAAAACTTGGCACTAGGTCTTCTTCCATTTTGTTTTGGTACATAGGAAATTCTAGATATGAAGACATGAATAATTGCGCGCTCTCCTATCCTCAGCTCCAGCTCGGCCTTCCACCAGGTTGAACTTAAGTTTGGGGGTATCGGAACTCGCATATTCTGAGGTCATCATCATAGCACATAGGTTTTGGGAACGCCATTGAACACTATGGGAGTGGATGCACCAGCCGGGCCATTATTCTCAATCAAGCCACCAAAGTCAAGTATCTCGTATGCCTCTCATCGAACATCGAGCAAAACAAAGGTATGTGAATCAATCCAAATCGATCCCTATTTTTCGCATGGCATTACCGGTTTTGTGCGTGAGTTGCATAGTGTCGGGTGTGTGTCCTGCTTAGAGCCTGGGTTTCTTGCTTGAGGCAAAGCAAGAAATTAAGTTTAAAAGGGATTTATGCTTAAAACACCGTAATATACTCGCGCCACCTTGCATTTTCATGTCGATTTGGCAATATTTATAATTTTAGTGTTAGATCTCTTATTTAGTTTTTGTTTGGAACATGCGCATGATGAGGCGAAGCAACAACTTCGAAGCCATTTTGGAGAAATGAGGAGCATGCAAGGAAAAGTCACGCCACGCCGGCGACGTCCCCACGTCGCGACCGCCACTAAGTCACGACTGCAAATAACAAATGCAAGTCAACCGGGCCACCACGTCGCTGAGCCGCCACTCACGTCGCGACGCCACCACGCCGCGACGCCGATCAAAACTGCGATCTCATCATTAAATGCGAGGGGCCCGTGACTGGGGGATCATCAAGAACGTATGCCGTAGGATACGGAATTGGAGAACCCGCAAATACGTACTTCACATGATCTCCCTTCGATTTTTGTGTATTGGTTTTTCCTATTGTTTGATTATTTTGGATCACATGAGGATGTTCTTCATATTAGATATTTTATTTCTTTCCTTCCTATGATGTCTTAAACTTATTTCTGTGTGGTTACATCGAACCCCGCGCATTAAACGGATTAGAATTTAACCTTCATGTTAATCAATTGTTGTTAATTCCATCACATCCGCTCTATACCGCATGTTAATTAAGGATAATATCTCGCCAATATTAACATACTTTACACCCAAATCCGAGATACGAGAGAGACACAGGGTATTCAGGATCCGGTAGAGTAGCCTTAAATGATTCTAATGTAGATATTCAACCCGGGGCGTTTTGGTTGAACATTGCATTTCGAATACCGAGTCGAGATAGAGATATACTCGATTCTATTCACGAATAGCGAATATACCTTAGAGAAGACACAGATATCTCGTAGGGCACCATCACCTCACATTGATATGTTGTAAACAATCGGAATAACAAATACTTTAGGAGAATAATCCATCGTAATGTGACAGGAGATTTAACTCAGTTCCTACATTATCAATTCACCAAACCAATAGCTTAGTTACGCTTAGTACTTAAATTTCTTAGAACCATTTATTCGTATATCGTCTAAAAGCAGCACCCTCGTAGTCAATTCATCTTTCCCCGTGGATCGATACCGCACACTAGTACACTATATTACTGGGCTACGCTGCACCCTCACAAGACCAGGCGATTCATTTTATGCTAATTTGCCAAATTGGCCAAGGCCGAGTCATAAAGAAAGAATTAAGTGGAGAGGTTCCGACATATGCATTCACCCCATATCTCTTGGAACATTGATATTTTTGTAAAAACAATTTCAACTCTAAATACTATTTTGTAAATCATTTGAAAGCACTATACGTTTTATAAGTAATTGCATTTTCTCAGACGAATGAAATGAAATGGGCTTACCCTTTAAAACGCTTCGCGATATATGAAAATGATTTTACGCCAATCGGGGCGTAACGCTACAACGTTGCTGGAGCAAACGATTTTGATAAGGTGATTGAGTGACATTAAAGCAACCCGGACTCGGTTCGGACCCGCCAAACGGGTCGAGCCGGGAAAGGAGTGCTACATCTTCTACTAATCAAATTCATTATGTCTGTCTGAATCACCCCACAAGACAAGCCACAACGATCACTGGCAACAAGACGACAACAAACCAAACAATTATAAGATGCATATAGCAACAAAACAACATAAATCCCAAATCTTCGCAACCACTTTATTAAAGCCAGCAAAATTAAAAAAATGACGTGATTTTAGGATAAAATGGCAAAAAATCACCACTTTTACTTCGAGAAAACGGGTTAGAAAAAGAACAAGATTGAGATAAGAAAGAAAGGGCAGCTAGGGTTTTAACTTTACACTGATTACATTTAACTAACTTTTATAATAATAAATATTTATAATATTTTCCTTGAATAGTAATGTTTTCAACAGGGGTGCAACTTGGGCGGATTGGGTTCGATTAAGAGCCAACTCAAACCAAATCCAAACATAAAATACATGAACCTGAATATAACATAACCCATCATCGAACCTAATGAGGTCAACCCAAACTAAAATTAAGTGAAACCTGAGTCGAGCACAAAGGATTTTATGTTAGTCGAGTTAATCGTGCTGACTGCTAAGTCTAATTGGACCGAGTTGAGTTTAAAAAATTATTGAATTACAAAACCATTTGATAGTTATATATGAATTACAAAATGATTAATTTAATAAAATACAACAAATTAAATACATTAGCTTGAAGAAGGCACAATTCCATGTAATCTAATGAGAGCAACAGTTAAATGAAATTATACTTTCATTGACCAAAGTTTAAATAGTTACAAAAATGATCATAGATTGCCGACCCATTTGCAAAGTAAATGATGGAGCCTCCTAAAAATTTCTTTTCTTCAAAGCATGTTAACATCTCTAGTTTTATATGACTATTGTAATAAGATTTATATATATATATATATATATATATATGTTCGGGTTGGGTCAAGTTCCCCGAACCATTGGCCTAAGCTCAACCCAAGAATTTATATTGGCTTGACAAAACTGAATCCAAACACAACCCGAATTGCAAAAAAAAAATAGTGTCAAAACCCACCTAAATATAAAGTTGGACTCGTTAGGTTAAGTTACCCGAACCATTGGTCCAAGCCCAACCTAATAATTTATATTGGGTTGATAAAACTGAACCCAAACACAATCGGAAATATAAAAAAGTAGTGTCCAAACCCGTCCAAAAATCAAGTTAGGCTTGGGAATGGTTAGGTTAACCCACCCAAGTTGTAGTCTTATTGTGCATAATAACGGTTGGCAATAATAATGGGTGTTAAAGGCCTAACAAACCTAGATATCAGCTCCTGAAGACGAATTACTTCACTTAAATATATCCAAACCATACTTAAATCATTTTTATGAGCAATGTTTAAATCGAATCGAAGAAGGAAGATTGAATAGTGATGGCTATGCGCGGGAACAACCGCTTCAGACAGTTACATAGCAGGAGCTGCCTACGCTCCCTCCAAACAACCACCACTGTAAATCGGAAACAACCCAAAACGACTTCGTCCCCCGCCGCTGACTCCGACATTGTGAAATGGAACATTTCCATCTCCACCCATATGCGAAACGGACAATGCGACCTGCCTCCGCCTCTTCAACTCCATGCCCGCCGGAGTTCGGTTTCTGAACGCCATGATCTCCGGTTACTTGTCGAATAAATGTTTTTCGCCCGCCAGATGTTTGAGAAAATGCCCACAAGAGATTTGGTTTCATGGAATGTGTGATGATCGCGGTGTGTCCGGTATCGGAAGCTACGGGAAGTGCGTTTATTGTTTGACGATGCCTGAAAGGGATGTTGTTTCGTGGAATGCGATGTTATCGGGTTATGCACAGAACGGGTATGTGAAAGAAGCTGAGGATATTTTTGATGAGATGCCATGTAAGAATTCTATATCTTGGAACGGAATGCTTGCAGCGTATGTGCAGAATGGGCGGATAGAGGATGCGCGGAGGATATTTGAGTTGAAAGTGGACTGGGAGTTGGTTTCTTGGAACTGTATGATGGGTGGATATGTGAAGAGGAAAAGGTTGGTTGATGCCAGGGAGATTTTTAATAGAATGCCTGAGAGGGATGAAGTTTCATGGAATACTATGATTACGGGATATGCCCAGAATGGGGAATTGTTGGAAGCTCAGAGATTGTTCAAGGAGTCTCCAGTTCAGGACGTCTTTACTTGGACAGCTATGGTGTCAGGGTATGTGCAGAATGGGATGTTGGATGAAGCCAGAAGAGTTTTTGATGAAATGCCCGAGAAGAATTCTGTTTCGTGGAATGCTATTATCGCAGGTTATGCACAAAATAAGAGAATGGACCTGGCAAGGGAGCTGTTTGAGGCTATGCCTTGTCAAAATGTTTCTTCTTGGAATACAATGATTACCGGCTATGCACAGAGTGGTGATATTGCCCAAGCTAGGGATGTTTTTGACAGGATGCCTCAGCGTGATTCCATCTCCTGGGCTGCTATTATTGCAGGGTATGCTCAAAGTGGCTATGGTGAAGAGGCTTTGCGTCTATTCGTGGAGATGAAGAGAGATGGTGAAAGATTGAATAGGTCTACATATACATGCACTTTGAGCACATGTGCTGAGATTGCTGCTTTGGAGTTGGGGAAGCAAGTGCATGGGCAGGTTATAAAGGCAGGATTAGAAAGCGGGTGTTATGTGGGGAATGCACTTCTTGTAATGTATTGTAAGTGTGGAAGCATTGAAGATGCATACGTTGTGTTCGAGGGAATTGAAGAAAAGGAAGTTGTGTCATGGAATACTATGATTGCTGGTTATGCAAGACATGGATTTGGCAATGAGGCTCTGAAGCTTTTTGAGTCAATGAAAAAAACCGGTATCCGACCAGATGATGTCACTATGGTAATCATTTCAGTTACAGTAACTTGAACTCGATAAGTCTAGTTTTATTAACCACATCAAGCTTCAATACATTTGATCAAATTGGTGTTTTGGAACTCCCACTTCTTGGATGGCTACATTTCACTGCACTGCAGCTATGTTATACAACTTTACATATTTATTAGAATCCAAATACAGTAGTTGAAAATGGCTTAGGGTGAAGCATTGGTTATTGCTTTATAGTTCATTTATTAGTTGAACCATATGTTGAGTCTGCATATCATTTCTCTGTTGAACGATTTTTAATTTATATTTTATTTGTGTAACATTTCAGGTTGGTGTTTTATCTGCATGTAGCCATACTGGCTTAGTAGACAAAGGCACAGAATATTTTGATTCAATGATTCGATTGCGGGTATAACAGCAAACTCAAAACACTATACTTGCATGATTGATCTTTTGGGAAGAGCAGGACGCTTGGATGATGCCCAAAATCTAATGAAGAACATGCCTTTTGAACCCGATGCGGCTACATGGGGTGCTTTACTCGGTGCTAGCAGGATTCATGGCAATACAGAGTTGGGTGAAAAGGCGGCTGAGATGATTTTTGAGATGGAACCAGATAATACAGGAATGTATGTTCTTCTTTCAAACTTATATGCGGCTTCTGGTAGGTGGGGTGATGTTGGTAAGATGAGGTTAAGAATGAGAGATAGAGGTGTGAAGAAAGTGCCCGGCTATAGTTGGGTTGAAGTGCAAAACAAGATTCACACATTTACAGTTGGAGATTCTATTCACCCAGAGAGGGATAGGATATACGCCTTTTTGGAAGAGTTGGGTCTCAAGATGAAGAAGGAGGGTTATGTTTCTTCTACAAAGTTGGTTTTACATGACGTAGAAGAGGAAGAGAAGGAGCATATGCTCAAGTATCATAGTGAAAAACTTGCTGTTGCATTTGGACTTTTAACCATAGATCCTGGAAGACCAGTTCGTGTAATAAAGAATTTGCGGGTATGTGAAGATTGCCACAATGCAATCAAACTCATATCCAAGATTGTAGGGAGATTGATAATCTTAAGGGATTCTCATCGCTTTCATCACTTCAATGGGGGTCAATGTTCTTGTGGTGACTATTGGTGAGATCATAACAATCAACGAGGAGAAAAAGCAAATGGCTGCTTCTGAAAATTTACTGACCAAATCTTTGAGTCTTTTGGGTGAACATATTCTTTTCTTATTTTCTATCTAGTTGGTGTTTTTGATAACTCATACAAGCAGAGAACGGAAATAACTGCTGCTTCCTTCAATTAGTTGATTACGTTGTGTGGAAAAGAAACCCATTTCTACAAAGACTTCTAGCCAGGTGTGGAACTACAGTCAACTCCTGCAAAAGCTCAAGATGGTTAATCTGTACCTACGTGCTGATAATTTAAGAAATTAAGAAAATAGTGCTGCCATTATTGTTGGAAGCTCTGGTTTATTATCATGATCATTTTCTGAAGATGTTAGAAATTTAGAATGCGTGACAGAAATTTGAAGAATGAATTCACTGTGAAAGGAAAAGGTGCACTAGATTCAGCCAAAAACATGGAGGTGAGGAGACTACATCTTCTCTTGGAATTTATATAATTAACCTATACCAAAAGAAAGCTTTTTGTTGACTCTACCCTTGATTTTTGCTTCAAATCTCTGAGATACCTAATTTCTTCCTGTCTATTAAAGGCTTCCTTGTGCTGTTAAATAAAAGCTTTATAAGTGAGAAGACTAAATACCGTAAATTCTTGAGCAAACCAGTTTCTGTTAAGTGCATTTCTGAACATCGAATTTGCATGTCTGCAGGAAAGACAGGCACAGACCTGGAATGCGAAAACATTTACCGAACAAGAGGTCTCAAACAACATCAACCAAAGATCATGATAGAATGGCAGTAACCTGATGCTGAATTTACATCCAAATTAGACTTCTGGAAGACCTCTGCTCCTGTACATCAGTTTCGGCTTCCAGTTGTCATCTCTAGGTGGAGTAGACCTTATCGCATTCTGAATCGGTTACATCCAAATGCCAGATGGTAGATGGAGAAGACTCACCATATTTTGCTGCTCTAGAGCAGAAAACCCTGATCAACCTTGCTGAGTTGATCTTGCTAGTGTGCAAAACAGTTTGAAATAAGTGATGGGTTATGGAAAGGATATAATTTGTTGAAGAATGTTTGTGTATTTCAACTTTTTGTAAGTTAATTGGTTCTATCTATTTATACTAACTCTCTAGATTTCCTTTTTCTCTAGGAATGCAGTTGTGCTTTGTGGTATAATTTTATCGTCTTTGTGGCTCTTGAATGGGGATTTAGTCTAGATGTGTTATGACTTAAAGATTTTTTTATGTGTACACCTGCTCGTCAAATACACATCATATCCGACAAAAAATATCAACCATTCCATGTCAACTTTTGTTGTGAACCATTATGTCAGCATGTTTTCTGATCCTTTCTGTGTTGCATTTTGAACTAAAACCTCTTTACTTTAGAAATCCTGGTCATAAAGGAATAGGAATAGGCCTCTAGGATCTCTTTTCATTTCCATTTATAGATTAAATCTGGTATTCTTGTCAATCACATTTGTAACACCTCACTAAAAAAAACATTTCTTTGTTTAGTAACTATTTCAGTTCGGTACGTAGAGCTCCAATTTCAACCCATTAGAAAGCCAGACGTTCTACCCATTATGCTTTGCTCAAATGATAAAAGTTTCAAACAAACAAAAAGCATAAAAAATGAGAGGATTTCAAGTTCAAGTCTTAATGAAAACAGTTTACTTCCTTGTAACTATAAAGTGTATTAACAAAAACGACAGTTCTTTTAAAAAATATTTTTTTAATAAATATCTATTAAAAATAATGCATATTTTAAAGTATTGATTGAAATGATGTCGCATGTGCTAAAAATTTATTTATTTTAATCCTTATCCACTTATACAATATGGAATAACAGAAAAACAAAATTACTTTTATGGTTTCATTTGCACAAAACTCGAATGGGATAAATACGAGTTCAATACAATTTAAAACTCGTTTTTTAAAAATACAAGTTTAATGTAAATTCAAACTTTTCAATTTAGATCATTAAATTATCTTTCAATAGATGAGTTCTAAAATTCTTTGTACTTGAACTCGTTGTTTCAACAAATAAGTTCTATATTTACAATGAAATCGTTTTCAACAAGCACTTCTTAATTTGTACTAAACTCATCTTTTCAACAAACAAATTCTGAATTTACAAAAAAATCGTCTTTCCAAGTTCTATATTTACACTGATGTCCTAAATTACACTAAACTTATCTTTTTGACAGACGAATTCTAAATTATACTAAACTCGCGTTCATCATAGAAGACATCTGCATGGACTCCATGTCATCACAAACTAAGATAATTGAATCAATACTTTTGAAATCATGTTTTTTTTTTAATCAATATTTTTTAAAGTTAATGTAATGCAACTTTGGTCTTTAGAGAGAAGGGGAACTTACTCAGTAAACGAGGAAGCACAATAGGACTTGATGAAATTCTCGCATAGTAAAGATCAATCATGTCCCCAAGATTTTCTCAACACTGTATCAAATCGGTAATGTATAGCTGCCACAAAAGCATTATCAAAAACGTTTAAAAACAATAATTCTGTATTTCTCATTTTGGTCCTTAAAAATACATTAATTTCTTTCTTCTCCTTCTTCTTTCTTCTCCTTCTTCTTCAAACAACTGTTTTCCTCCCCCAGTAGCATTGGACTAATTATCGAGATCTCTGAAACGGTGAAGATACAAATTCGATTCCTCCAAAACATATGCTTCTGTGTCAATTAACAGGGGAGGCAATTCTTCTGTATAATATAACAACATAAGATAACAATCGAATCCTACTGTTAGTTTCTAGCTGAAAAACAATGTGAAGATCCTTATCATAGGGGCCCCTTGTGAAAGCACTGTTGACCCATATTAAAACAAGGGAAAACTGCAGAGAGCACAACAATTAAGTCATCTGGTTCTAACTCACTGGGTTTGAAGTTTCGAGATCAGGAATGAAGAGCTGCCATATTGTGGGATAACCCATTGATGATGCCCTCATCATTGTGCTCGACGATTGTTTCCTCCTGATCAGAAAAATATAAACATAAACAACAGAGAAAAGCATTCTCAGCATTTACAGGAACCAATCTACCACATTGGTTGCTCAGATAACAAATGTCATATGTACAAAACCAATTTAACACTGTTCTATTGTTGTGAGAAATTGACTTCATAGGGGAACAGGTGATTTTCTGGGCATGCAACAATTGTGGCGTTGCATATATACAGATATTGGTGAATGGGCAAAGGAAAAATGAACAAACAGCAGGAAAATGTAAAAGCCATATATATACATTACCCGATATCGCTTTTTGTTCCTTCACACCTATACACTTAGAAGCGCTAATACTAGCACTCTTCAACAGGCTACGGGCACTGTGGTTTGGCTTGCTGGTTCCATTTTCCACATTTCCTTTCTCCAAACCCTCAGTTTTTGGAGGACTCTCAAGAGTTGTAGCAACAGAGGTAGCAGAACGCTTCTCAAATTCTGCATTTTCGTCTCCAGTCTCAGTAATAGGTGCACAAACCCGCTCTCTGAAAAAGGAAAATAGCAATCACAAATTAAATACCAAATCATGAAGACATCTCAAATTAGTAGAACTAGAGTAGTAAATCTGAACATGGTCTACAGTATGGATATTAATGCAAGGCATTGTAACCATATCAGACCAGTATTGAAAAGATATGGGCCCTACACATTTTGTACAAATCCAAGAATTTTCTCTAATTTTTAAATTACAGATGTATAGGCTACATCCTTGATCCATGTGCAGCCCAATGCAAAATTTTACAAGAACAGCTAGTATTTTTTTTCTTTTGGCTTAAAGATATAATAAGAGGGTTTTGTAGGTCAATGGCAGGTCATTTTGCTTATTTTCAATTCCTAGAGTGTCTTTATTTTGATTAATTGTGGATAAGCTTTATTGTGATTAGTAGTTGAACTCCTTGATTTATGATTTATTTATTATTTAATATGTTTACTATATTTGCTACATCTGAAATATTTCAGCTCATGAGCCTTTTCTCAAGAGGTATTTTTTAGGAGTGGGATTCATAGCTCTATTCGCATCCATATCCGATAATTTTTTTAGGATGTCATGACGAGATGTCAATATGAAATTGGATCAGTGTCTGCTTAACTGTGCTTCATAATGTGCATAAATGCCCAACACCTTACTCTAGGCAAGGCAAGGCCTCTGGAGTGGAGTGCTTCACCTTTACCATAATGTTTCAAGATGGGCAACCGTCGCTTAAACCCATCAACACCACTAGATTGACATATGAAAAAAAATAACACAGGGTTAGCACTTGGGAATATTAAAGAACTTGTCCATATTTATGAATTATATTAAAGAAGCTATCAAATTGATCATAGATTTCAACAACTAATCATGTGAAAGTATTCCATATTCCAAAAAAAATGTTAATAAATATTAGTAAATAAGATCCAATGTTCAGGGAATCAATGCAGAAGTATATTAAAGGACCAGAAATTCAGTACAAGAATGAGATAACTTTCATTATATGAGAATGAGAATGACAATGGATTCAGTAGAATGACTGACCTCGGGTACATGAAGCTAGTTTGATCTCCACCACGAAGATACTCCTGAAGCATCTGGGGATGATACTCTAGGATCTGTTTCAATTTAATCATTATAACTCTACCAACAGTTGTGATGCCATACTATCAAAGACAGTTGTGAGTCCATACCTCTCGATATATCAACTCTCTAACATCATCTTTCGTTAATTTCCTTCTTTCAAACTCAAACTCTAGTTTTGAGATAGGTTGAGTGGCAGGTTCACGATCTACATTTGCCAAACCATCAAAATATGGATCAGCTAAAAGCCTGCAAACATAAAACACCAGTGATATTAGGGAAGTGCAGTGTTAGAAACCAACTAGATAATATTTCCTCTACAATTTTAATTTGAATTTTGAAGTAGTGAAATATTAGGAACACAATCTATTACCTCTTCAGCAGTTGGACGATCTTTAGGATCAAAATGCAAGTGAGGCGCCCAGTGCTGAAGGTTTAACGGATCAGCATCATGGAATTTTTGTGAGAAGGGAACTGGTGGTTTTTTACGCATGTTACTTAAATATCTTCTTGCCTTCTCATTCCGAATCTGCTATGTCATGAAAGAATAATCATTTATGTGTAGGTGTAAGATAAAATCACAAATGTACTCAATTTTTGGCCATAAAAGCATTGAAACTAATGTTAGAACATGAAGATGTAGCCAAAGAAAGCTAAACAAATTCATAGTGTCCACTAGGAACATACATCAATCTGTTAATTAGTGAGTGGGAAGAAGGAAAAAAAACAGAATTAGAACGAGATAACTAACCCTTGCTATTGATTCAGCAGAAGGAGTGCCAAGCAAATCAGTCATGAGATCCAACTGGTGCACCACATTTTCCTCGAAACAGTAAGCCCGGTAAGCATTTCTGCAAATATGCATCCTATGCTCCAAATATCAATTGCAGGAGTGTACTGAAAATGGAGAAGTTTTAAGAAATTTGAGAAAATAGTTTAATAAAACATAACCCACTTAAATTTCATAAACCAAAGAGGTCATATTCCATCAAAGGAGCTCATGCAAAGAAGAAATAACATTAAAAAAAGTCATACAAGATTGATAAACCAACCTACCATGTAGCTATGTAATGCATAACTCTGTGTGTGTGCAACTATAATGGAAGTATACCAAAATCCATTTAAAATCCAGTGCATGTCTATAGAACGAAAGAATACCAAAGTCCCTGTAAAACTGCCTAGAATGCAACTGATTGGCCAGAAACTGATTATATCTAGCAAAACTGCCCATCCAATGCATTTACAGACGTTCTTCTATGCATTTCTAGATTAGGAAGTATATTGTGTTATTACCATATATGATTTCATTTGGTTAGGGTGAATGTGCAAGCTTGTTAAGCTATCAACTTTCCTAAAATCTTAAAATGGGCCCACAATTAATACCAAGCTAACACCCTCCCATGTGTAACCAAACAGACTCCTGGGTCAAGCTCAAACTTCCAATCAATGTGACTGGGAGATCACTAACCCTGTTATGACAATGGACACTCTAAAGCATTGAATAAGCCTGTTGATCAGGCACAACAAATCTTTCATTTGGACTAGCAAACAGAAAGACATGTTGCATCTGGGAGTTTATTAAGAAATAAACAAACCCGTCATATTTTTTCCCGATAGGAAACCTTTTTCCCCGAAAAATCAAACACTTTTGAATTCCCGTAAATACCATTCACCTTCTCTCATTTTTGGATATGTTCCGCTTCATCGTACAGACCAAGAACTACAAAAGTTATTAGCACAAGAACACTTTTCAAGCACAATTTCAAAGGACAGTGATATATTCATTCATGATAATTACTAGAAGGCCAGCCAATGAAGTATCTGAAAAGGACAGTAAATAAGCTTAGAATATTTTATGTCATGATTGAGGAATAAGGAAATTTTTTTCATTGTTTTCAAGTGATTCTTGTATGCATCTCATGTATATGGGCTGGAAACGTATTCTTGATTCTTATTTACTATATCTTATTTTATTTAAATAAACATAATTGAAGAACAGATAACCAAAATAAACTATTGAGATATCAAAAATAAAAACCATCTTACCTTAGAGAAAAAGGAGCCACAAAGTTCAGGAGCACGGTACCATCGGGTTGCAACATAGTCCTTTGAAAATGTAAATAAATATCATTAGTTCAAGTTTCTGACTCTCAAGAATTTTACAGCTAGGATCATAAAATAAAGACTTAAGTAGTTCTTCAATCTGCAGCAGTATGCAGAAATGCAGCAAATGTCAGGAGTCCTTGGCAAAACCACATACCGTCCAGAAAATAGCTGATGGTGCATCGTTGAATGACACCCGAGCAAGCCCAAAATCGCAAATCTTCAGCTTGCAGTCAGCATTAGCAAGAATGTTTTTTGGCTTTAAATCTCGATGGAATACATTTGCTGCAAGAATCCATAGAATTTTCATTAGTGGGCATTCAGGACATAAAAGCAAACTGTGAGGCTATAATATCTCTGAAAAGAACCAACCTGTATGTGTATATTTTAGACCTCGAAGAAGCTGGTACAAGAAAAATTGATAGTGCTCAGGAGTAAGATCATCATTTGCCTTAATTACTTGATGAAGATCAGATTCCATCAATTCAAAAACAACATAAATATCTCTAAATTCTCTTCGAGAAGGCGGAAGCATGATATGTTTTATTTCTACAATATCCGGATGCCGAAGCAACCGCAAGAGCTTGATTTCTTAGAACTGGGTAGCATCAGGCATGGTTCAAATACATCATTAATCTTCTTAATAGCAACCTTTTCTCCAGTGTGGGTATCAATTGCAGAGCCAACAACACCGTAACTTCCTTTGCCAACAACTTCCTGGACTTGGTATCTGCTCCCCTCTCCATATTCCGTGAAGAATTCTGTTTCTGGCATGCCCTGAGTACAAAACGGCGTCCCTTAGCAATCATTATTTATCAATTAATCAAGTATAATAATAAAATGGTTGAATTAGCACATAAAGGAGAAGAAAACCTAAAAAATTAAAATCAATCAAGTCATTGCTACAGCAAAGAATCACATATTATTCAACAGTCACCATTCTGTGAGATACAAGAAAAGCCATTTGACAGAGACTCCTTTCACTGTTAAGAAAAGGAGGATTCTATTGCACCACCATATTTCCCCTAAAAGCGAAATCTAGACAAATTCCCAATTTCACTCACCTCCCCCAACTAGGCAACATTTCAATCAAATAATCTATTAATCTTACAACCAACTCAATACTCCATAGAAGCCCCTATCAGCAGATGATTCGCTGAATAGGGTGAAACAAGGTGTGCTTCAAATTTGAAGCTGACAAACAATTCCTAAGCTTTTGATAATTTAATCATTCATGCATGACCTGCAGATGTTAGGGTCTAAGAGATAAAGATCACATAATAGAACGCAATTGCATGATGATCATACAAGATATGATTGGGGAAAGAATCCAAAAAAACCCAAATATAACGTACTGGAGTCAATCCCCTGCAAAGTTCTTGACTTGAAAACAACCCAATACACGGCAATGAATTAAAATTTTAAAAAGGGGGAAATCGGAGGAAAAAAATGAATTTGTTAACGATCTGGGAGAGAATAAAAAGAAGACCTTCTTGTGCGGATCCATGGGCCGTCGTTTGGGGACTTTGATGAGCGTCAAAGGAGGGGAAACTTCTTGGTCTTGTGGCTGTTGTTTCTGATTGTTAGGACGGGGTTTTGTGGCTGACGCAGAGGATTGAGCGTGGACTTCGGTTACAAAAACGCAAGAAGCACGGATTGCGGCATTGTTGGACTCACTGTTGGTGGTGGTGGTGGAGGAGGAGGTTGAAGGGCGGCGTTGAAACCAGCGACGAACGCCATCCACCAGTGTTCCACTCCCCATAAATAAATATACAAACAAAATTTATGCGTCCACAGCCGCTACTCGATTTCGATTCACAGCCAACCGATCGTCAGCAATAGCATTTCCGCCGCTGCTTTGCTTTGCTTTCCACCTCTCTCTCTCTTCGCCACCTCTCTCTCTCCTCCACTTCTCTCTTCTCTCGATCACATCTAAGTTCACACCGTGAATATTGCCCCCATTTATACACCTCCGTTTTGCAGAATTATGATAATTCTACTCATTTCTATTTCCTGATCATGAATGTGAGACAAAAACTCTTTTGTTTCCTTTTAAATTTAATTAATGATTTTTCTTGAGTAAATTTTTTACCGCTCTAATAAATTTAATGAATGATAAAAAGTAAAAACTAATTGATTAAGGTATGAATCTTTGTAATAGTAAATTTTTAAGGCCTAGTTGAAGTGATAAATGGGTGGAAAAGAGTTATAGCTGTTCAGTCATGATCTAATATTTGTAAGAATAACAGAGAATTAAGTTAGGGCCCCTATTGCCTATACATAGCTAAGTGATTAAGAATTCATGGTGGTGATGCTATGAGAGAGATCTCGGCATGATCACCGAATAAATTTGTAAATAATAAAATATTAAGACGTAATGGAAAGTAAATATATGTCAAAAAAATAAAGATAAATTTATTTATTTTTATTCAAAATCATATCAATGCACGCCTGATAAATAATAAAACTAAATTAATAAATAAGATATCATAATGCGATTACTATCTTAATGAACCAGTAATACCTCGTGAACCTTGGGTATTATAGTACCCGATTTTTTATATGCACACCCACGCTCAGCGTAGCATCAGATACGATACATTTTTTATTAATTTGGCCATTCTTTATCAAATATTTTTAAAACGAAGATTTGTTCACAATTCTAAATAAAATAAAATAAGTGCCCCATAACTTGGGCTTTCCTAATAAAAATACCATAACTATTTCACACGCTTAACTTCCGCTCGGATGAAAGATTTAAAATTTAAAAATGCAACATCGCGTATGAATGGTCCTAAGTTCTGGGGCCTTCCTGATACGAACAAATACTAAATTATAATAAAGTCATGAATCACAAAAATACTAAAACTGAATATGTAAAGTGAATGATGTAAAAAAAAACGATTAAGGTATAGAAGAAGGGAAAAAGTGACGAAAAGTTTACTAAATTATAATAAAGTGTTTAATTGTCAAAAAAAAAATACTAAAACTGAATATGTAAAGTGAATGATGTAAAAAAAAACGATTAAGGTATAGAAGAAGGGAAAAAGTGACGAAATTCATGTTTTCCAAGTTTCCGATAACATATTAGTTTCAAAACATATATATTACAACCCTACAAGTCTCTAATAATTTCTATACTAATATATATTTTAATTATTACCATAATCTAACTCTTGTCTAATTTTTTATCGAACTCCAATTCAATATCTATCTCTTCATCAAACTCATTTTCCGTGTCATCCGATACAAAATCATAAAATTTAATCTTAAATAAAGTTTCTATTTTTTCAAAATATTTTTTATTTTTTAATTTCTTATAAATTGTTTTTTAACATTTTATTTTAAAAATATTTTAGAAAAAAAAAAATTTGAACAAAAATGCTCATGCTTTTTAGCGTCTAAGCGCGTATTAGGCAACCTACACAATATTGATTGTATTTTTCTAAGCCTTTCTATAATACGAAACGTTATCTAAAAGCATTATGTCTAAACGTGCCTAGATAACACCTTTTCCCGCTTTTTAGAACATTGTTTAAAACAAGGAGAGGATATAGGGAGGGGTCTGGTGGGACAATTTATTACCTAAAAACTATAAGGTAATGAAATAAAAAAGGAAAAGATTAAGGTATGGAATAAAATTAAAATATTACTTATTAAATCTACGTAAATATATATACAAAAAAAAACATGCCCTTGCATCACGCCGAATTAAGGAAAAGATTAATGTGCAGTTCAATATTTAAATCAACTTCTATTAAGAGACATAATATGATAATGGCCACGTTGTTTCATGTTCCCCAATCCCTCCATTATTTTTTTATAAGGTGCCAAATATTACAATTTATAATTGAATTGTCGTTTTTAATGTTCCCAAAATACCATTTTACTTTGTTTTAAATTTTATTTATTTTTATCCAATTTAATGTTTGGAAACCAATATATTTCAATCATAATCGAAAGAGTTATAATTACTGATCAATAGAAACCTTTTAATTTCTCGTACCTTTGGACATATTTGGTAACTACTTTATAAATCATTTCTGAAAACAGTTTTTTTTTTCTAGAATAATATTTATTTTTATTTACTCTATATGTTTATATAGTTATTTATTGAAATAACAATTATGAAACAAGGAAAAAACTATAAAAAGTTACCAAAATATATTTTTTAAACACATTTTATTTCCTATTTTTGAACATCTATTCACTTATATTATTGTCATATTATGTTTTTATGAAATACGTTATTTCCTATGTTTTATTAAACCCTTTAATCATCGAGTCAATTCTAAAAAACATTTTATATTTCCTCATACTTAAAAATGTTTTTTAAAAAATAATTAACGACGTGACCATTCAATTAAAAAATAATTTAAAATGGAATCGAAATTGATATTGGCAGTTGACCCATTAGCTAATTGTATGCCCATTATTTAAACAATTTGAAAACTATTTATGGACTTACCCTCTTAAATAATAAATTGAATAAATGTAGATTATTCGCACTTCTACTATATTAATAATAAAATAATATATTTTAATTAATTTAATATTTGTTTATTTACATTAAGTTATCTTCTAGCTGTCAAAAAAGTTATCGTCTATCACAAAGTTTGGTAGATAATGAGAGATAAAAAATTGAGGGCAATTTACATGTTTTAGTATCAAAATTAAGTGACTTTAAACATAAGGAAAGTAAAATATTTGACCATTGTTTTTTTTTCGAAAAGAAAAATAATATTATTGATTCATACTTATCAAATATATAAATAACTAAAAATCATATATGATAAAATAATATATAGATTAATAACATAATAAATCGATATAAAACTTATAAATTTGATATAATAATCTGTTATTTAACATACTGACGATCATAATTTGATATATTTTAATGATTAAATCTTTCTTATATATCTCCTAACTATCCCTACATGATAAAAACATTGTAATAATATCATATTAATAAAATTTCAATAAAACAACGATAATATAAAAAAATAAATCAAACCTAAATTTTGATGAAATAAATCTATTTATTATAAAAATATGAGAAAAGGACTGTTAGGGTTTTTTAATTTGATATAATTAATAGTAGTATATAGGTAAGAATAGAGAAAATAGGGGGGGTTAGGTAAGCTATTCCTCTCATACATGGATCACCCATGTTTCACACGTGGTTGCTTTTGCCTTAAATGAATTTTTACTGACACATGTGAGGTTGCTCTAGTACCAATTTCCATCCTACAGTTATGTTCCAATCTTGGTGGAAAGGTTGATTTTAAGGGGTAGATATTTATTTTTGCATCTATTTATAAGGTACATAAATACCTTATGGTCTGTCACATGTCCAATTTTGCCCTTAAATATTGCTTCTTTGGCCCATTATTATCTCTAATGTATATTCCGTGAACTCCAAATATGTTTTTATCATTAATGGGAAATAACATACGAAATTCGCCAAACATGACTTATTAAGAAATTACGTCACGCGCTGGAAACATACATCAATAATGCCGACGCTCGCTTGCTTATCTACTCAACTCTAAAGACATATCAGCTACTTAACAAATATTACGACAAAGATATACCGTGCACATGTACTAAGCCAAAGACATGAATCGGTCATCAAATTATGTCACGCGCTGATGATACATCAACGTGTTAAGTTCGCTTCATTATCTCTCAACTCTATGTGACATATTGAGCGATCAACTAACGTTATGACAAAGATTGCACTTAAAAATGCTTTAGCGGTCAAGTTAAACAAGACAAGCGACCAAACATCAAAGACATTTCTATACCTTATCCTTTTACGTTATAATACGTTATACATTGGGACTTTGGCTTGAACTTGTTACAGATAATTAGGCGAATAAAACGTTAGAGAAAAAGTAAAGATTATTCCATGTAGCATCAACTCAGAATTTAATCGATATACTAATTCTTTATCGTAGCCAACCCTCACGAATATAGGTTTAGCCGAACCGTGAAACAATTTTTTGTATTTATGCATAGATGCTAATTTATTTTATACTTTAATTTACCGAAATAAATTGTAATTTTTCAGAACGATAATCTCATCCCAACTTTATCATGCGAGTACAGTGATGGCAATACGAGGTGTTATTTCGTAAGCTTTTACCTTGTTCACGCTATCAGGATGAAGCCAGGCTTCGACCAGAATCGCGCTTTTAACTAGCCTAAATTTATTTTCTTAAACTATGATCGTTCGAGATATTATGCCGCCCATCCTTGATTATATTTTAAAAATATTCTTTTTATTAGTTTTATTTTATACTTTAATATAAATAAATAATAATAATAATAATAAACAAATAAAAAATCAAAATCAAAATCAACATAAATGTAATGGTTTCAACCCAAAATACGATATTTGATTAAAGAAAACAGAAAGATTTGCATCCCGCTTAGCTTCACCGAAAATTTTCAACTCTATCTAAAATCTGCATTACGAAAATTTTCACGTATTCTAATCTTTGGGCTTACTTTAAAATACGTTTCATACTAATTCCATTAACATGCCATTTTCAACCCCATTCACACTCTGGTCAATTTAATTCAAAACATGAAACAACTTTTGACCCGTTTTCGATTCATATATAAAATGCCAAAATAATAATTCATTTATTTGCTTAAATTTATTTTCGTCAGACTGTGACCAAACACAAGGCTTCTTGTTAAAACAATGTAAAACAGAAAATTTTCTACCTACTAAACGTGTTCTTTATATTCCTGAAAATTAATATATTCGGTACCGATATTTGAATATAATTTTTTATTCAAAAAATCATATTCACATAAATAAAAAAAAAACGTTTTCTGAAACATAAAATATAGTTGTTTTCGGGCAAAAATAATAGTTGAATTTTTTTTAATAATTTTTTTCTTTTATATAAATATAAAAACTGTAAGCCATTTTGGTCTGATCTTAATTGTGAATCCAGCCCACGTGTCGGCCCAGTCACCTTATGCGTGTCATTGATTTGGCAGTAATCGATTAAGGCCGACTCGATCCGGATTCCGGAGACGTGGTTGGTCATCACTTGATTTCCACATCAGATTATTTTTTATTGGATAAATTCAAGAGTAATAATCAAAATTATTATGTTAATATATCTTGTTATTTTATTAATGATGTTTACATCACTTTTTTCTATTTATATAAAAAAAATGATATAAATCATATCATGGTTGTGGTTTTTTTAACTGAACCCTAAAATATAAATTTTATCATTTTTATATTATATATGCACGAATTTGTTCTAGACACCCTCGAGACGGAACAAAAAAAAAAAAAAAGGAAGAAATAATAAAGAGATGAAGAAAAGAGGGAGGGTGAGGTGACGTTAAAGAAGGGGAAGATCGCTGTCTAGATATATCGGTAAACTAAACGCTTTTGAAAATGGGGACCATTAAAAAAAGAAAGCTGGGTTTATGTTATCCGCGTTGCCAACCACTTATTTGCTGTATGTACTTTTGGAGGCCCCTCCCTCACCCACTCACCACTCATCTTATGAGCTGGAGAACCGTTGAATTACGTACTGATTTGATTTGAAACGGTTTTCTGGCGGGAAAAGTATGTATCGAATTATCAATTTAAAAATGTAGATACATCACCCCTTCACTGTCCAAAAATAATAATTGTAAGTCAACTAGTGAATGTAATTGTCCTAATTATGGTAATGTATTGATTCATAATTATTTTTTTAAGAGTAATTTAAACCATGTAAATACAACTTTTTGATAGTGTATATGCAATTATTTTGAAATTGGTAATTTGATATATAATATTCCTTATTCTTCCAAAAAGTCAGATTTTTTTGAAGAAAAATATTACAAAAATCGTATAAAATTACACCCACTTGCGCAATAAATGTTTTATATGTTTTTTATTTTTTTTGTCATTTTCATACGCAGAAGTCAGAACAAAACGTCAAATTAATTGAAAAAATTAAAACCTTTACTGACCAGTTTGATCTTTAAGGAACCTTTAAATTTACTATAAAACCAACACTGATAATGTGGATCTCAAGAAAACTTTAGAACAACTTTATCAAAAGTGATTTTAAGCATTCCAAGAAAGTTTCTTTGAAGCCAATAGATATACAAGAACTGAAATCAACATTGTCAATAGTGATTTAAAGCTTCCACAAAATTGTTCTAGAACTTGACATTTACAAGCTAAAATCAAGTTTTAAACCAATTTTAAGAAAGCTATAGTCGTACCCATCATAGCTAGTGCATATGATAGAATGTTCAACCAAAAAAAAAAAGCAAAAAAAACAGGAAAGTTGTCGTAGCCCTTGACTCAAAGATGGTCATTATTTCCTTGGAAGTCAATCCTCAGAGTATTGACCACGTCCATCACAACCAACATTCACTCAACATCAAAAAATCGAAGGCTTCATGCATCCTAGAAGTGGCGGAGCCAGAAAATATAATCAGAAGAAATAAATATTTCCTGAGGGTCAGCGATAGTCGCGACTTGCTAAGATCACATATTCCAAACAAGGAGTACGCGCTCAAATCTCTTTTATAAAACAATTTTTTCCCAATTTTCAAGAGGACATATTTGTCCCCCTAAGCCCTATGTAGCTCCGCCCCTGCATCATAGGATTCATTGCAAACTACTAGGGTATATTCTAACCAGTGATATGCCCATAGGCACAGAAGCTTTTGTCGATGATACACATATGGATGTGAAACTTATTGCATGGTGAAGACTCAAATATCTTTGAATATCCTCTGCAAACACAGTTTCTCATAATATCATTACATGAAGAAAGCAACAAAATCGAGTTATATAAACATGGGGATGGGTAAATTACTTTACTGAGTAAGGTGGGTGCAGGTGGTGTGAAATACAGATATAATGTCAAAACATATGGGCTTCAATGTACCTTCTCTTGTCAATTAATATTCTTAAGGGACGGTGAAGATGGTGATAATGTTCTTAGAGATGCAGCAGCAATGGTGTTTTATCTGCTCTGTTACATTCACATCCCACATCCCCCAGCTTGAGATCCAGGAGCTTTTTCCTTTGTTTTCTCAGGCTTCAAAACTCAAAAATTGTCCTCCGGCATTTGTTTCGTTTCCTGAAGTTCGTATTTACTTATCAATCTCCAAGTGGGTCCCCAGAATCAACCTCCAATTGACAAAGCCAAGGAATCAACCTCCATGACATAAACATTTCATACTCAATAAGAAGTGAAGCACCAGTCCTGATAATAAAATTGGCAAAGGAATAATTTAGGATCAAATACAAATCAAGACAAACTAGAATTGAATTTAAAATCAAACCAACCTAAAGAAAGGAATAGAATGGGATCTCATAGAAGGGAATTGAATGATATGAGCAAGCCAAAACATACAACGCCAACAAATACAACCAATGAGAACACAAAAGGTAGGATAGGAACACAATGCACATGCTAGATGTAGTTCCCAGTCTAAATTGGTATCATTGTTATGAAACCTGTTTACATCTCACAAAGCGACTATGGTTCACAAATGAAGGAATCAGTGTCTCCAGTGAGACTATAGTGGATGAAGGAAAAACCATAAAATAAGGTCATTGAGGTTTAGATTTTATTTGGATGTAATGGCCTTTTCATAAATATTGGATTGGGTCAAGCACCCATTTTTTCAATCTTTGTCTCAAATGAAATTGAATAAAACATGGTTCCCTACTCAATCTTTGCTTCTATTTCTCTTCCAAGTTGCTCCAACACAATGCCTTTGTTTGAGCTCTAGACTGGATTTGATATGATGGAGGCTAACTAGGATTGAGAAATACACAGTTGGAAGAAGAAACATGAGTTTCAAGTTTTTTTTTTTTTTGTCTGATTTGCCATTTTCGATCTCTCCATTTTATTAACCAAGCTTAAGGCTCGATGGAAATTTAATGGATTGCAACTAAATTGCTAGAGATTGTATACTATTTTCAAGGGTCTAGATGGGGTATAAATGATCGCCTAACAAAATTGCAACTCAAAAACAATTTAAAAAAAAATCAATCTAAATCCAATTTAATAAACAATATGCTCATTGGAAAACTAGGAAAGTCGATTTTTTAATTATAGAATTAAACATCCCAAAGCATCTTATGTGAGGTACTATCATTTTTCTCCTTAATTCGATACAAGAATTAAAGGACAAATACAAGGAAAAGAAAATAGAAAGGTACTATCATTTTTCTCCTTAATTCGATACAAGAATTAAAGGACAAATACAAGGAAAAGAAAATAGAAAATAGCAACCGAAAGAAAGAAAGAAAAGACGAAGGAAAATTATAAATCAATTTAAAGTTAATAAATTGTTTATATATGATTTTAAAGCCTATATCATAGATCAAATAATTTTAAAATACATAAAGTTCCTAACTAATTTAGATTATATTTCCATTTTTTTATAGACATGTTCGTAAACTAAATATGAAAAACCAACAAATTTTCAGATTTTATAAAATCATTGATTCCCAGGAAGATAGTTGAATAAGGCCTTGAGAAATTACAAGTTTGGGCCCTATGATTGCTATCTTTTAGTTTGTACTAACTTGCCTGAAAAACAAGAGCTTTACAACACCAATTCACTCATTTTTATTAATTTGGATCTTTTAGGAAGAAAGTTTAAGGAAGATACAAAATCTTACTGGAGTAAGAAAGGCTTAAAGAAATTGCCTTTTAAATCATGTAGAGGTTGAATTGACCATCATTGCCCGGGAGAAGCCAAACATGCAATGCAACAATATTCCCAACACAACAAACATATAAATAGGCTTCAATTATAACCCGGAATGACAGGAAAGGAAACTGAGTCTACTGTAAGTCCAGCAAAAGAAAATTCCAAATTTTGAGATATAAACAAACCCAAGATACTGTGCACTGTGCAGCTTCACATGAAAAACGATTGTCACATTCCAATTGATTAAGCAAAGAAAAAACAGCAACAGATTATGACAAAGACATCGTACAAGCAATTTATATTTAAAGTAGAATAAAATCAGTGCGCAGAATCTTGTCGATGAGAATTAACCAGTGGTAACAAGGGAATGGCATCCAAAGGGCACAACTGGGGAATGAATCTTCAACATGCTTTAATGAATTGAATCTTCAGAACCAAACTGAAACAATCCTGAGATCAAGGTCGCTAGATGAACTATAGGCATCATTCTCACTCAAATCAACAGTTTCGCATCAGAGATTCAGATACAATACTCCCAAATCTAAATAAATAAGCAAGCAAAGAAAATAATGATTGCCCAGGAAATAATAGATTCAGGCAAGATTCAACTATTTAATACTGGTATCAGTCATTGAACTGAATCCTCAACTTCAATAAGTCGTAATTTGAATTCTGAAAGGCAGTTACAGAAAAGCTTGAGAAACCCTAACCCTAAGATGCTCACAGATAAGAAAATCATTACAGCCATGAAAACAGAAACATACATACCAGAGAGATGTTTCTTCTGAGAGGTCTGATCGGCGATTTACTTCCGCGCCGGCGACGGAGAGAGGAGAGGGCAAAGAGCTGAAATGTTGAGTATGGGAAAAGGAGAAAATCAGATTCTGAATCCTTTTTTTTTACGCGTGGCAGCGAAAATTATTCTTGCGTTGACGAAAAATTACACCCACCTCGGTAGTTTCGTTAATTACTGAAACATCCTTCATCTATCTGATAATTATGTTTTCTCCGTTACGTTTGGCTTTAATTTCATTCAAGTCCCTCTTTAAAGCTTGCCTATGAGTATAAAGGAATCAAGCTACTATTCGAAATCGATTTGATTCGAATTCGATGAAGAGTTAATCGTTGAGAGCTCGACACTTGAGTCGAAGTTCGACATCATAATACCTAATTCAAACTACTAGCGAGCTTAATCGGAACTTTTATTAAGTTATCAATCGAAGCAAGATTTGAGTTTTGAGTTCGAAAGATAATTATTTATTAATTTTTAATCGATTTGAGCTTTGTCTTAATCAGTTTCGATTACCACTATTTTTCGAAATAGTTTTAAAACATCTGAAAAAAGCTCGATCGATTTTGAGTCTAGTTTGATCTTCAAGTTTTTTAATCGAATCAAGCTCAGACTAGGCTCTATATCGAATAAATTCTACTTGATTACGCCTCTAGGTTTACCTACCTTTAGTTTTTTATTTTTGAAATAATGTTTGTTAATCTAATTTAAGTTTTTGTTTACTTTGATAAAAAAATCTAAAAATGTTGTCATTAAAAAAAGCATTTTTATAATTTAGATTTGACTATCAATTAAGAAAAAAAATCATAAAATTTTTCGAGTCAAGTTTTAAACATCTAAAAAAAGCTCGATCGAATTCGAGTATAATTCGAACTTTGAGTTTTTTAATCGAATCGAGCTCGGATTAGGCTCTATCGAATCGACTTCATTTTAATTACGCCTCAGGTTTACCTACTCCACCTTTAGTTTTTTATTTTGAAATAACGTTTGTTAATCTAATTTTAGTTTTTTTTTTTGTGATAAAAAATCTTAAAAATGTTGTCATTAAAAATATTTTTATAATTTAGATTTGACTACCAATTAAGAAAAACCATAAATATTTTTATAATTGAGCAACTAAGTGTTATCTTTTTTTTTGTAACTCCTCAGTTTTCGCTTTTGTTACTTATCTGCTTTCTCTCAATCCATGGCCATAACCCATTATATTTTGAAATATTTGGTTAAAAAACCTTCAAATAATTTTAATCAGGATCCAAATAATTTTTTGAAAATAATTCATTTTAAATAAAATATATAGCTTTTATTTTATTTCATATATTTTTATTGTCTCTTTAAAATCAGATAAAAAATTAATGGAGGTCTAAATTTCGGGTCAAAACCCATGAAGGTCATTTAACAATCAATGATCGTCTCTAAAAAAAACCATCAATGATTATTCTTTGTTGTTATCATTTCTCTTCCTTTGTCTCAAATTATTACTATATTGTTATTTATTTTTCCTACTATTGATCATCATCTTCTTCCTTAATCAGAGTCTTATCTTAAAAATAATAATAAATAAATCAATAGTTTTATGTTAGATGTTTCTTAGATAAGTACAGTTGTTTCTAAAATAATGGATTGAGAAATTACAAGAAGTCGCACTACTTTTTTGTTTTCTTTTATTAAGTACTATGAAGCTGCTTTAACAGATCCGTACACACATATAAGACTGCTTTAAACTCATATCACATCCAAATTAACTTTATAATGGAATGAGAGTGAACCACAAGAGCTCAAGACTCGAACTCGAAACTATTGGTTAAGTTAAAAGAGACCGCAACCGTCATGCCCCTACCCCCGCCTGGGCAAAATAGGGGGCGCGACATGGGACTGAGACTCTCCTTCACATGCTTTTCGGACATTGGTAGGCCCATTTCAATAAACAAATCCATAAAGAAACAAAAATTCTAATAGCACCACCATTGTAGTGGTTAGTTGTCTTATACATATTCTAGAGTCTCATTTACTTATACATAAATAACTTTCGCTATCACAAAAACTTTTACATTTACATTACAAAATCAAATTCAAAACCTACATCAAAGCACTTACAAATGGGCGCGCTGCCCCGACCGATGCGAATGCCACGAATGTCCTCTTCGGTATCTACACGGATCAAATACCCGTGCTAAGCTTATAACTTATTGGAAAACATATATGACCACTTGAAGTGGTCCACATTTACAGAATATATAGATCATAAAACATATGTAAGAGTTTACGTTTACAGAATTCTATAACAGAGTTTTCATGTACATAATTCTTGTAACGGAATTTTCATATTTTCCGTAGGAGTTCGTAATTAAACACTATATATGTGAGTACCCGAAGGTACACATGTAACATACTGCATTGATTTCTTATGCTTACTTCTTATTCATCATTCATATTCTTATCATTTAACTTCATGTATCTTATTATTCGGGTATTCAACATATAAATATATGCCTGCATAGATCGATAACAATGAATGAGAGGAACACAGTACAATAGGTACCTGAAGGTACGGTACAATAATCGAACGTAACGGTCCGCCCACATAATGTATGTCAGAGGTACCACAAAGAGTGTCGGGTTAACGGGTGTGAGTGTCAAACACTAATCGAATGTGCTTGACCACGAATGTATGTCGTGAGCATTAGTAAGAGTGTTGAAGCAATGATCGAAATACATATTCATTCACTATTCGGTCTTAAGTAGGCATAATGATTATGTGTTTAGACTCTCGTTATATAATTCTTAATCTTTACTAGCAATCAAGTAAGGAACGTCGTTTGCCCAACGACCCGAAGCTTCACCTCGACGGCGAGGTATATAATATTTTTCATGTAACTTTTATACTTGTACGAACTCTTTCATTCACTTATTAGGGTTCTCATTAATCCAATTGATAATTGTTAGAATTAACGGAAAAGAGGAACTAAAACAGAGCTTACAGGTACGCTTAGGCGGAGCATGCTACGCCTAGGCGGACCAGAAAGGCAAAATTATGGGCTTGGGTCCGCCTAAGCGGAGGCAGAAACAGAAATTACTAGTTCTGGCCATTTTCGTTGGAACTCTTTCAACCAAAACGCAACATTTCTTAACAAAACCATAAAACTAACTTAAACCAACCAACAATACATATGTATTGAAGAGTTATGGTTTTCCTAACCCAACTTAGACAAGTAATTCCAAACATGAGAACCAAACACATATAATTTCCATACAAAAGTTCCAAACTAACACATATAAAGTTTCAAACTTCCAAACAAGTATCCAAACAAGTGTTCCAAACAAGATTTCCAAACAAGTCTCAAACTAACATCCTTACTATAGTTTCCTTACACAAATCGTTTCCATACCTGAACTTCTCCTTCTTTTCCTTCTTCTCTTCCTTTCTCCTTCATCTCTCTCCAACGAAATGCCCTAACCCTCGTCTAAAATGGGATTTTTCTAAGGCCTGTTTGGCCTTATCACTTCTTTTGATTTAATCTTTCCTTGCATTTTAGTCCTTCATTTTCATTTTATTTGTAAATATAACTTATCATATTTCACTTTAACATATCTTCTTCTTATGTTATGACCCTTGGGTCCCCATTTTATCCTTGTCATTTGTATTAATCTCGGCTTTATCATTTTTCACTTTTAGCACTTAAATTCCAGAAAAATACAAATTTTACTTTTCTTATACTACAAAATTGAAATAACTACTAGGGTCTAATTCGGGGTGTTACAACAATCATCTCACATACATGTTCGGTGTTAATTACTTTTATTATTTTTAAAGAAATTTTATTTAACTTTGACATGAGTTATTTTTATACTCAAATGAATAAGATAAACAAAAAATTGCAATTATAATAATTCAAATACTTCTTAATGTTATTTGGAAAAAATCTTAATTAATTACCTAGTTTTTCCTCATTTAGGAAGCCAATAAGGAATAAAAAAAAAGATATTTTAGTAATGTTCCTCACTAGTTCAAAATTAAGGTATAAATATAACAATGGGCCATTATAAATGGGTTATGTGAATGATAAAATTTTATAATTAATACAAACTTCTCATTTGTATTTAAGAATAAATTCCTAAAGTTAAAATCAATATAATAGGCCATTATAATAGTTTACTATTATGTTGAGGAAATATTTTATATATATTCCACAATTAATATCATTTTTACAATCTTCTTAAGTGAGAAATGGTGTATTGAAGCCCTTAAACATTTGTATCTAAGAAATAATCATGTAATAAAAGTGATAATGCATGTAACATCTATTAATTTAAATTAGATGAATGGTAGACAGGATTATAACTTATAAGTATATGAATTCATTTTACAAGACAAGACTTTGGGTGAATTCATGTGCTTAGAACTTAAATTTAATTTCACTAAACAAGACTTTTGGGTGAATTCATGCACTTGGGTGGTATTTGTTTTTTGGTTTTTTTGCTTAAAACTAAATAGCTTTATTGTTGTAAATAATTGTGTAATTGTAACACAAAATATAATTAGAGAGATACTAGTATTGCTATCTTTGTATCTTATATTTATAAAGTGAAGAGGGAGATGAAAACTAATAAATAGAGAGAGAGAGAAGAGAAATGAATAAGAGAATTATATTTTCTTATGGATATGGAGACGTATATCTAGTCCTTCAGAGACTGTCAAGCTTATTAGAAAGCGGAAAGTGATTGAGTCCATGACAGTAGAATATGTTTCCTCGTAATCAATACCAGGTCTCTATGAGAAACATTGTGCTATTAATCGCGCTTTATATCTTATGATCTCAATATTTTCATTTCGCTTTCGTACAAATACTCATTTATACCCAACATGCTTTACACCTTTAGGTGTTTGGACTACAGGTCCAAAAACTTCTTGTCTCATTAACGAGTTTAATTCTGCCTACATAGCTTCTTTTCCATTTCGCCAATCGTCGATTCGACATTCTTCCACATTTCACAGTTTCAGATCCTCATCATTTATAATGTCTAAGGTCATTTGGAAGCAAAATATTATTGATAGTAACTTTATTTCGATCCCATTTTTCTATTGTGCACATAATTTATCGAGATCTCATAATTTTCGCCATTTATGCCTCTTTTGGGGCGGCTAATTCTTTTATTTCAAACCTCTTAAGGGTCTTTTTGTTCAATATATGCCTCTACAGGCGGCCTCTTATTCACCAAACGCCTATACATGCGCCTTTTTGTTTGTCATGTACCTCTTCAAGGGTATCAATTTTCATTTGTGTTCTCCTATTCCAAGGAGTTATATATTTTGAGTCAATAGGTCTCCCACTCTTCAGGTGTATTTTATACTCATTTACTAATTGTCCTTCAAGGACATCAATCCGTATTATATTCTATAGTTTGGACATGTAATTTTGTCACTTTTCAGACAATAAAAATCTGGTAATTGATTTGCCGTATTTCGTAAATGAATGATCCTTTGAACCTCCTATTCATATTAATTGCATTTAGGATTAAATGAGACATTATAGATGCATTCAAAGTAATTTCTCCTCGTTCTTCTGGAATTGACTTTTCCCCCCCTAATGGAGGGAATACACTCTCATTAGAATGAATTTGCAAAGCGGACTGTAAAAATATCTTCCGTTAAGGGTTCAAGATATCTTATGATAGATTCGAGAACTCAAAATCATGATACCACAAAGCAAGCCAAATCCAAGTCTTCAGAGACCCATTTTAGTGTTTCACAGAAGAATTTGAGAGATAGATCGCATAACCAAAAGATTCAAGTGAGAAATATTTCACATACCTAGTACAAGTTATGAAAGGAAGTATTCATGGTAAGATGTTATCTAATTTTATTACTCAGAAGACTATAAAATTCCAATTTTTTAAAAATTCAAGAAAATCTGAATACAAACCAAATCTTTCTAGATCTCGATAATGAAACTGATTACCATTGAATCGTCTGAAATCTAAATTTAACACGCCGAACAATTCGACATTCTGAATTTGCACGCTTTTCTGCAAGATCGAGCTTCAGTCAGAACGAATTGATGCGACAAAAAGCTCAAGATATAACATTTACTCATGTTACATGTTGCATGAGTAGAGAAATAATGGAAATGGACTGTCGATCGTACAAGTGTCAAATAGTGGAAAGCATGTGATTATTAGATGCCATTTGAAATTTTTTTAATGATAATAAGGACAAAAATTAGAATAGTATCATCTCCTTCCTCTTCAAAAAGGAGACCAAACATGAAGGGCTGGGAGAAATGTGATGCAGTAGGGCAGAAAAATGGAGTTTTTTATTTTATTTTAGAGAGAGAGAGTGCTCCTTCTCTCTAGATTTACGCGCATCACCGTCTAGGAATTCTTCTCGAAAGAAGAAGGAAAGCTGTTCTACGCAAGTAGCGCGTGGCACTGGATTTGGAGGAGTTTCGATAAACTCACGAGGTGGGCGTTTTATCCTACTGGCTATACTTTATTTAAGTGTTTTGAAATGTTTCGTTGGTTGGAGTACCGAACGCTGCTTGATCGGTCCCAAACTCGGGACCGGCGGTGAGAATCCCTTGAGCCCATTTGCAGTCCGTGATGCGCCACACGGACTGCTGGGCATGTCGAGTGATGATTTATTCACACTAATTCATGATTTGGTGGGTATGAGGCCTAAATGGGCTATGGAATTCGGGGTTCAAGTGGAACCGATGTTGATGTTGTCGCGAACAAGTAACCCCGGAGGTTTCAATCGCTCATGTGAATAGTACTTCACGAAATAAATTTTGTGAGAAAATGTGTTTGGTCGAGTAATTCAAACCTAATTGCTCGTGGGTTGCTAATTAGCCTACGTGAGCTAATTTTCAGTGTAATGGATTGTGAAATTGTATAACATGTTTGTGTGGGATTAAATTATGTAAATGTATATCATGTTATATATATTCGCATGTGTTAAATTGTATCGGAATTGAGCACATGCATTCCATATTACCGCATCCTAGAGCAATAGGGAGTGAGTGCATGAGATGGTCTATCGAGAATTGCTCGAGGGTCGAATAATAATGATAATTATCTGAGTGTGTCCATTACAATATCTGAGGGTAAATTCATATAAAGAGTATCAATCATTTGAGTCTACCAATTGATATACACTCCGAGGTTGTCCACTAAATAGATTCTCGAGTTTCCGGCCCACTACTTATATTTCCGAGGGTTGTCCATAATTAAAACAAATACCTGCTTTGAAAATATGTTTCATACATGGCTTTAGTAAAGCAGGAGTCGTTTGCGACTGACATGGGTTTGAGTCATTTAGACATTCATGGTAGGACTTTATTTGCTTGAATGTGTATTTAAATTTGAGCATTGCATATGCACTTAGGTGGGGGAGTAACTCCATTTTATGGTGGATTCCACTACTTCAGGGCTATAGCTCACCCCGTCGAAGGGAATTTCTCATTTTTACGGTGCACAGTAAGATTCTATATATTTGACTTTGCTATTTGTGCTATTTTAAGAAAGCCGGATTGTGGCTTTATAGTTAGTTTGCATACATGTATTAGAATTCTATAAATTCTTAATATAAAGGGGGTGGGCGTTGTATAAGAGCCATGTGCTAACTTGAACCATGTATATTTTTGCTTAGATAATGTTGTCGCGAGTATTCATGCGTGGGCCCAAGCTAGTAATTTTACTCATTATAATTTGTATATGAGGACCAGGTGGTCATTGTTGATGTTTGGGACAAGTGTTGTACTATGGGTAGAGCTCCCCGTACAAAGGAGACTCTCGCTGATTTCTGAGGAGTGCCGTTACCCGACGCTCACGAATATTCCGCAAGCTGGATAGTCAAATCTGACACCTTGCCAGCTACAAGACTTGCAGCATGAATAACAACATGTCCCCAAGTAGATGCTGGTAATTTAGTCTTCATTAGCAGTGGTCTAGCTATTAATTGAAGACGTTTGATCAAATACTCTACTAAACCATTTTGGGTATGAATTAACATGAGCAATAGGATGCTCAATATTTATCCCAATTGACATATAATAGTCATTGAGAGCTTGTGAAGTAAATTCACCAAAAGATTATCGTTTTGCTATCTTGATTGGATAATAAGAGAATTGTGCTCTAACTTGGTCATTTGCAAGGAGCCTAACAAATGCAACAACATTTCTTGTGAAAATAAGACATACATGTGATCATCTAGTGTTATTACCTGCCAGAATTTGCTAAAACATCTAAAAGGTCCACATGGTGGATGAATAGGTCCATATATGTCCCCATGTATTCTTTCTAAAAAAATTGGTGATTCATATATGATTTTACTAAATGATGGTCTGACTATTAACTTACCTTGTGAACAAGGGTCATAAGAAAATTCATTGGGTAAAAGAATCTCCTGGTTCTTTAATGGATGCCCATGTGATTGTTCTATGATTTGCCACATCATTGAAGATCTAAGGTGACCTAACCCGTTATGCCAAAGAGTAAAAATCTTTGGGACATTGAACTTCTTGTTCATTACAGCATATGACTCAATTGGATTTATGGTCGTATGATATAACCTAGAGGAAAATTCCGGGAGCTTTTCCGCAACAATCTTTTTCCCATAAATTATAGAGGTAATATATAAACTTTCTTTATTACCTTCATTCATAGTTTCAATATGATATCAATTTTTATGGATATCTTTAAGACTAAGCAAATTTCTTGTTGATTTGTTAGAATATAATGCATCATTAATATGAAATCTATCCACGGTAGCATTATGCTTAGTGCGGTTAATGTGACGCGCACGATGTATGCAACCAATGCCCATTCAAACCATATATATGGAAATTATTCTGCGTTTCGTAAGGATTATCCCTATTTACTCCCATTTTACCTCATTATTAATCCACTTATGGCAAAGAGATTTTCCTTTTCCAAGGATTTGAGATCATCATGATATTTAGAATTTCCTTCCATGATCAATCTTCATCCATGCCTCGTGAGTTTGAGGATGATATTGATTCACTTCAAAGAAATCATTCAAAACCCACTTGACTAGATTGATTATTTTCATTGTAGTTTAATATTTTAGCATCAAGGATCTAAGATAGATAAACCTTTTTCTAAAAATGTCAACATCACAAACTTGAATTTTGTGAGAGGATTTGAATAATGTGACAAACTTGATATGAGAAAATTATACAACAAAATCAACTACAATAAATGTCAATATAAATTTTGACTTACAATCAAAATCAAATATATTGAACTTTTAACAATATATAGTAAAATCAATATTAATATACAAAAAATAAATAATATTGAGAATAATATAAATTAATAATTTTATTGTGATCTAGAAATGATATATAATATATGAGTGTAAAAGCGTTAATCTTCATTAAAAGACTTTCACCCCACTTTCACCATTAAGGACAAAGGAGATGGTATGATACTATTAATTGATTAATTATCATCCATTCAAGGGTCTAGGCTATGCTTATGACATATACTGTTTATATGATAATCACATTTAAATGTTATGTGTACATACATATATCATACCATACATATAACATATAATATCATAAATGTAAAATATGTCATGACATCTATTGTATCATAAATAACACAACTCAAGTTGTATGTGATAAGTGAATGCTTTCATGTCATAGTTATTTAACATGTGCAAATTACCCATATATGTTATAGAGCAATTAGTATTCATAGTATCAACCATGATCAAATATAATTGTAGATATGCAAAATTGAAATAACTTCAAGTTAGGGTTAAGAAGTTACCTTTAGAGCAAATCATGATGATAACGTGTTGTAAATAATTGTGTAATTGTAACACAAAATATAATTAGAAAGATACTAGTATTAAGTATCTTTATATCTTATATTTATAAAGTGAAGCAGGGAGATGAAAACCACGTAAAGAGAGAGAGAGAAGAGAAATGAATAAGAGAATTATATTTTCTTTGGGAATGATCTTACACGGAGGAAAGGGGAACCTTTTATAGGCTTTTTGATACATGTATCATATGAATGGAGTTCATAAAGAAAGAACTTCATGATGGTCATAATTAACCATTCAATGAAGCCTTGATTAATTGAAGTTCATTAATGAACTTAAGGCCACATTATGCGAATGTGGTCATTCGCCAAATGAAGAAACTCTTCGTTTACAACATTTATTTGTTTTTTTAATTTTTTTTATGACTTATTATAGAAATTTTTAAGAAAAATTTTAAATAGAAAAAGCCAAAATATTTGACTTTTTTTATTCACTGCAAATATTATTAACAATGAAAAACGCTAATACCTATTATCCACATTAAAAAACAAACAACTTAATATTTAATATCATTAAGGGGTTACTTGGTATTGATGTCCTAAGGGGTCGTTTGGCTTCGTGAATGGCCAAAGTTTTATGACCCAGCTTGTGGCCTACTTAGAATGAATTGTGTTGTTTATATTATGTCCTAAGAATTGTTTTAGGGCTATTTGGAATTAAAAAATCTGGGTTTATGGTTGTTATGTCGTTTCGAATTAGCTTAAAACAAGCTTATGACAATTTTTATGACTCGCTTATACCTACTTTTGTGAGTCGGTTTGTGATTGTTTGTAGTCGTCCAAAAATATTTTAGGGGCTGTTTGGATTAAAAATATGGTTATGGCTGTTAAGGGGCCGTTAATTATTTAAAAACGGTTTTTATGACCGCTTATGACTTGTTTGTACCGCTTTAGAGTTGGTTTGTGATTGTTTGTGAAATGTCCTAAAAATTGTTTTTAGATCAGCTGATGAAGAGAAAATAATGACCGTTGAGGGCTTGTTTGGCTAGTTTTATGGCTAGCTTAAGGACCTATTTTGCCAGTTTCTATGCTCGATTAAGGGGTTATTTGGGCTATTTTGTGGGCATTTTACATGTCACACTTTGCCTTGAGGGTTAAGTGTGTTATTGCTTGATTTTGTGATAACATGCTTGGTTGTTGTTGTTTGATAAAATGTTAATATATGTGTTTTAATGTATTGACATTGGTGTGAGTGTTTAATTGGAGATTATGTGCATGTGATATAATTGTCCATGATGCATGATGAATTGTATGAATTAAAATATCCATATGACATTCATTACATATATGACATGCCATTGACATGCAATGGTGCATTACATTGCATATGCACAGGAACATCGCATTTCATGGGTATGAGTGCATTGTTGAGATCAAACACCACATTTGGTGATTGATGAGTGTGCTCGGTACTGTCAGACGAAGTCCAACAGAGTCACACAGTTACATGACATGGAAAAACTTGTGTCGGGTAATAGCAAGAAGGGCTAGACACTCTCTTAAGTGAAAGACCCGATTACTGGTTCATACATTCCAATGGTGAAAGTCTAAAAAGTATAGCAAGGTGTGCGAGGCATGCGGTAAAACTCCGAAAACTGCTGTCCGAAAAGACACATGAGTTCAGATATGAAATGACTATCACAATAACATCCAACAAGTTTTTGTTTATAAACACATGATTTTATTTCGAAAATGATCATTGGATGTAATCCATTAATGACGGATTTTATCACACATTGGCATTGCATTATGTGGTGGAAGTCAGTAAAGACTTGGGGTATGGTGCATGAGTGAGTCTCATCTCATTTCATAGCATGACATGTAGAATTCCAATCTAGAATTGCATATTCTTACTTGGAATTGTTGATGTGAATATGAATTGTCAAATGTGAGCATTGCATGTGCACTTAGGTGGGGAGTATCCTATGTAGGAATTACTCTATTGGGCGAGTCAATTCCCATAATGAGAAAAACATTTCAAAGGATATACGTTTCTATGGGGGCTCTCATTTGAGACCGCAAGGGTGAAGAAAGCCGACTTGTGGTTTTTATAATTATTTTTGTAAAATTTTTGGAACAAACTAGTTTTGGCATATACCTTTATGTAAAAGAGTTGTAATTGAACTCATATGAACTGTTTTTAAAATAGCCTTGCATATTTTTATATGAATGTGGATAATAATCTAACAGGTCATTGTGTTATATCAGCCCTGCGATGTACACAAGTGGGATTGCATATTATACGTGTCAGGTTTCGGGATAGAGTTTCCCGCACAGCCGGAGACTTTGTCCGATTTTGTTAAATTTGGATCTCGATAAACAGAGACACAATGGCGTGAGATCGAAAGTTGCATGATATCTCCAAGGACATTCCATGAGTTGATGGGTTATCAATGAACCCCTGGATTTTGGGGCATCATGTTTACTCTACAGGTATACAATTCGGGAAAAACGAAAAAAAAAATTTATATGAACCATTTCTTTTATTCAAAAACATCAATTAATTTATATTAGTTAAGCTTATTCTATTTATCAAAATTAATTGGAGTGTTTTGAACATTATTTTTACCCAAAAATTTTATTTTCAAACTAAAATGTAATTTTAGATTGGTTTTTTTCCAAGACTTCAGTTACAATTTCGACCCAAATTAAACATTTAGAATCAATGGATCTCTAGCCCATGTCGGGACGAAGAGATTGACATTGGTTCGCTTGAAGAAAATAAAATTGCGATTCGACCGGGTTTAATTGCGATTTCGATCAAATGCAACCGGGGCTCGAAATTGAAAACGAGTCATCAACTCTATTAAGGTCGAAGAAAACTAGTCGCAGTCGCCAGGCCCCACGCCAGCTCGACGTACGGTCCGGGCGTCTAGGCTGAAAAGGCCGCTTGTGAGCCGTGGCTGCTACCGTGTGGGATGAGTCGGGTCGAGTGGCTTGTGCATTTGGATGGGTCAGGCGCGGGCCTCAGAGGCCGCCCAATTGAAGCGTGCTAACCTAGAGCGCGCTGATGCAGCGCTAACATGGCGTGATGACGTGCATGTGCCGACATCGCTGAGGGCAAATTATATATATATTTCCCTCCTTGCTTAAAATATTTTTTTTTGTAATTTTTAAAGCAATAAATTAATATTTTCTTCTTTTTCAACAGGAAAATGGCCAATGTGGAGGCAACGACCATCCCTGCGGCACAAGTGCCTACCCTAACTGTGACTATTGCGGCATGAGTGCCTACCCCGACTGTGACTGTTTTGGTGAACCATGCGAAGAGACCGGAAAAATTAAGTGGTTTGAATTTCAAGAGGTGGTAACAAAAGATAATGTTCTATTTGACCACCCTCAACCTTGTGAGGTTCTTGACTGAGAATCCACCGAAAGCAAATGAAGATGATAGAGATTCTCTCATGGCGTTTGACGTGTGGAAAAGTTCTGATTATTTGCAGAATTATGTGCTGAACTGTTTAACTGATCCGTTGTATAATGTGTATAGCATGAAGAAATCAGCTAAGGAATTGTGGGAGTCTCTAGACAAAAAATATAAAACTGAGGATGCTGGTACTAAGAAATTTGTGGTAGGGCGGTTCCTGGATTATAAAATTGTGGACTCAAAAACTGTGGGTGAGTCGTCTAAGAGATTCAAGATCCATGAAATTCATTCTAGGGATGATTGTGAGTGAAACCTTTCAAAAGTAGTCATATCATTATAGTTACCACCGCATGGAACACTCAAGAACTACCTCAAACATGTTTAAAGGAGACGAACGTCGAAGAACTAATTATTAGACTTTGAATAAAGGCTAATGTAGTGGAGCATGGTCAAAGCTCCAAGTTTAAAAAGAAGACAAACAAAGGGTTCAATTTAGGACCAAAATGAGGAATATCAAAGAAGTAGAAATTCCAAGGAAAATGCTTTAATTGTGACAAGATGGGTCACACAGCGGAGGATTGTAGACTGTCAAAGAAGAATAAGAACAAAGAGGCATATGTGATGGAAGAAATCACACAAGAGGTTGATGACTTGAACCTCTCAAATGTTGTCTCTATGAATCAAGTTGTCCAACCCTAGAGAATGGTGGATCAAACCAGCATCCCACCATGTTTGGCTCATATAAGAATATGTCTACTCCTTCTAATCGATTGGATAGGAGAAGTTGTTCATGTGGTAATTATGCAACGCCCAAGATCCAAGGGCAAAGGGAAAGGTGGGATTCAAGATGACATTTGGAAAACTCAATGTTATATGTGCTCAAATCCGCAAGAATCTCGCTTTCTCGGTCTACCATTGGAAACAAGCATGGATTCAAGATGGTGTCTGAGGCCGATTGCCGTCGTCAAAGTCAAGGATGTTTTGGGAAGGGATATAAAAATCAATGGGCTTTTCAAATTAAATATAATGACTTTAATGCCAAAAATTATGAATAAAACAAATGCTTCTTTTTTTTATGTACTTGAGTCTTCCAATTTATGGCATGGTAAACTAGGGCATGTTAATTATGGTTCTCTAAAGAAACTAATTAACTTAAATCATATTCCCACATTCCAGATTGATAACAAACATAAGTGTGAGACTTGAGTTGAGGCAAAGATGACAAGGTTATCTTTTCAAACAATTGAAAGGAATACATAACCTTTGGATATGATTCATAGCGATATTTGTGATTTAAATTTTGCACCTACGAGGGGTGGCAATAAGTAACTTATTACTTTTGTCGACGATAGCACAAAATACTATGTGTATTTTCTTAAGAGCAAAGACGAAGCTTTAGAGATATTTATACTTTATAAACCGGTTGAAATCAAATTAGTATGGAAAATTGTTGATAAGGAGTCATCGTGGTGGTGAGTATGTAACACCCGTTGGTGATTACTATAACAAATATGGAATTAGACATGAAGTCACTCCACCATATTCACTCTACCAAATGGTGTGGATCAAAGGAAAACCCAATTGAAAGAAATGATAGCCGTAAATGTTAATAAGTTTGCTGCTCAAAACATGTGGCAGTTTTTCCTTTGTCGCTGAAATTACCTTTTAAATAAGGTACCGCAAAAGAATGAACAAAAGACACCGTATGAACTATGGGAAAAGAAGACAACCTTCTATAAATACCACGAATGGGGGTGTTTTCTACAAAGGGACTGTATTCCACACCTAAGAAGGTGAAAATAGTCCAAAACTCGTTGATTGCATTATAGCTATGCAATAAAATAGTAGTGCTTATTGATTTCTAGTGTATAAGTCTGAAATCCTTGATAAACACAAAAATACGATAATGGAATCAACGAATGCATCGCTCTTTGAACATATTTTTCCATAAGTCCAACGAGGGACCAAGTTCGTCTATGCGAACGTATAAGACTATGAATGAAGATAGTTAGGACCAAAACCAAGAACAAGAGGTTGAAGATGAAATCAGATGCAAACAAGAGAAGAATGATAAGAAAAACTTAGTCCAAATTTCCTTACTTATTTGTCGAAAATGAATCTCAAAGCTTCCAAGAAGTTGTGAACTCTCCGTAGCCCTTGTGGTGGAAAGAAGCCATCAAAGTGAAATGATCTCACCTTATAGAATCATACTTGGGAACTAGTGAATCTTCTTCCCGTAGTAAAACCACTAGGATATAAGTGATTTTTGAAAAGAAATGAAAGCATATGGAATTAATTGATAAGTACAAGGCAAGACTTGTAAATTGGAAGGTTACAAACAAAATAAGGTCTTATCATTTTGATACTTATTCTCCGATGACGAGAATAATTCCATTAGAATGGTAATTGCAATTGTCAGCATTGCGAATTAAGCAGTTCATCAATGATGTACAACCGCATTTCTTATCGGGATCTAGGATGAAGGAGATTCATAATGGAGCAACCTGAGGGTTTTATAGCTCCAAGACAAGAAAAGAAAGTCTGCAGGTTGGTGAAGTCCATGTATGGCTTAAAGCAAGCACTAAAATAATGACATCAAAAGTTTGATAGTGTTATATCGAGTGTGATAAGTGTGTATATGTCAAAGATATAGAAAATGGCTACGTTATACTATGTTTGTATGTTGATGACATGCTCATTATTGGTAGTGATGATAAAATGGTCAAATCTACCAAGGCTATATTAAGCACAAGGTTTGACATGAAAGATATAGGACTTGCTGATGTGATTTTAGGGGTTAAAATCTTAAGAACCTCTTATGGACTAGTTCTTAGGCAATCACATTATGTGGATGAAATAATGAATAAGTTCAATAAAAATGATTTTGGTGTGGCAAGGACTCCCTTAGATGTAATCTTCATGTATAAAAATAAAGGTAAGAGTGTATCTCAATTGGAGTATTCCTAGTGATTGGAAGTCCGATGTACTTAAATTTAGTCAGACAAGACCGTATATAAAGGCGTAGTTAAGAACCGAGTAGATACATGAGTAATCCACGATGATCACTGAAAGGAATTATAAGTATATTAAGATACTCGAGATATACTCGTGAACTATGGACTGGCACTACTAGATATCTAGTAGTACTAGAAGGATACCGTGACGCTAATCGATATCCGATGCCAAAACCTAAGTCAACTGGAAGGGATATGTGTTCACACCAGCGGTGCAGCAAGATCATGGAAGTCCTCGAAACAAACAAGATAAATGATCCACAATGGAATTTGTGTTATTTTCGTTTTAGATAAAGTGGTGAAGAGGCCAATGGCTACACCATTTCATAGAGGACATTCCGAGGTGGCCAAAACCTGTGCCAGCTATAAGCATTCAGTGATGATCAGATTTCTTGTAAATGAAGAATACGAGAATATAATGTATAATGGTAAGTCTAGACACATACGTCGAAGACATAATACCATTAGACAATTAATCTCAACTGGAGTTATTTCTATTGACTATGTAAAGTCAAAGGATAATATTGCGGATCTTCTAACCAAAGGGTTGAATAGAGAGTTAGTTGAGAAGTCATCTGAGGAATGAGACCCAAGCCCGTAAAGTAAGAGTTGTCTGAAAGAGCCCGATCCTAGTTGATTGGAATCCCAGATCTAGGTTGAAAGGTTGACCTAATTGTAAATACTGGTTTGGATCATTGTGGGGGTATAACCTACTGACCATTCCTATGATGAAACAATGATACTCATTGGAGATGAGGTTAAGCTATGCTTTTAATGATTCTAATTCGTCGGGAAATCCGAAAGGAGTATTGGAGGATACTCATAGCTAAAGAATCACCTATGCAAGAGAGAAGAGGGGCCGCTTCAAGGAGAATTGTATTGGACACAATTCTTTAGAAACTCTTCTGAGAACCGGGGAGATGTCCATGGCCAAAGCGGACATAACGGTGAGAACTAAGAATGCCGGGGAGGAGTCTGTGTAGGGATATATATCGTCATTTTACATAAAGCAGTGAAAGTTCGAGACGCATGCATCTACCTTTAGTCGATAAAGTAAATATATTCTTATATAGGAAGGTTCCAAGGATGAAACCTACACACTATCTGTCACGGGTTTCATGAGACTTTATCATAAGGTCGAGTCTTGTGTTTTTAGCGATTCTTCAATTGAGAGTTGTTGGATTTTCGCGTTTGTAGCAGTTTTAAATCAATTGTAATAAGTGTGAATGGTGTATATTTTAATTACCAGTTTGGTTTTTTGCATTTTTAAATGCTAAATTATTATTAAATGGATTTTAATTTTTGTTTTGTAACCTTTGGTTTCTGAGCCTATATAGAGCCTTGTGTTTTCATTTGTGAAACAAGTTTTTTCAGTTGTGTTTTACGTATAATATTACAAAGAAACTTGTTAGTATGGGTGATAGAGTAAAGGTGTTTCTAAGGTTCGTTGGAGGAATTTTAGGAGTGTCTTATCCGAAATTCTTGTTGATTCGTTGTATCCTGTGAGGCGAACATTACAATTGAAACAAGCAAGTGTGTGGAAGCAGTGCATCTTAAAGGCAATGTGAGAGCGACCTTGACTATAAAGATACTGTATTTTTGGCAACGGGTTTATTAATATATTTATAATTTTATTCATTTTGTCATTTTATTTAAATTTGTAGTTCAATTTTGCTTTATTGTTTTTCTAACACATCCTTTTGAAAGAATGAGGAAAGTTCAAGGTCTCATTTGATTCTTTCAATTATCATTGAAAGTACCAACCTTCAAACCTAATAAATTGCGAGAAAATTATTCTCTTTATATTTTGAGTATATTCCTGCTTGACCCTATTTACAGTTTATGTTTTCCTAATATAAAGGTTTAAGCACATGAATATACATAAATATCCCTATATTTTTCTAATTAAATGGGAAAAGGAATGCCAACATTAGTGCTAGCACAAATGTGTGTTAGTATGGAGTATGAGATATTATGTTGAGGTTTACTTATTGTGATAATGTTTATTTGTCTTTAGATGACAATATTTTCAAACTTTATCTATAGCTAAGTTTTGTTGATCTAGTTGGTTCATATTGAACACTAGTTAGAGTGGGTGACTGATATAAAAGCGATATAATGGATTTTGAAAAGTTTAATCAATCAACCTATTTTCAACTTAGATGTCGAAGCTGATAGTATGGTTGCAACTTGGAAAGTTCAACCGCCCCAACCTAAGATGTTATAAGGCGAGAACAAGTTATGATTAAGCCTTACCACAGATAATGTGCTTTTATATTTACAAGTTGGAAGTAGTTGAAGTTGCGATGTGGGAGGATTACACTCATCGATTTGTTCCCGACTACGACATGTGCATTGATTAGGCTTGGGTTAAGGGAGAAAATATCAGTTCAAAGATATTAGGATTTCACAAATCCGTAGTATTGAAAGTGTGTCTTGTGGGGATATGATTTAGTAACTAGTCACCATGTTAGAGATACAAAACTTATAATTTTAATGGAGAGAATATGAATATTATGTACCTGATTTGGAATCCATGGAATGTCTTCTTGATATTCAGGTGTTGAAGACACACTTGAAAGCGACCTCGAGATCACGGGTCTTCTCGAATGGCCCTTGATGACAGCTTAAATGGGAATGCCTCCTTGGATTAGAGAAAAATCTCTCGGGAATCTGTATGTGAGAATGATAATCTACGTATCCTTAGGGTTTAGGAGGACTTGAGCCTTCTTTATATATTGAGTTATGACCACGGGCCTCATTCTGGTAGTATCTCAACCCACACACTTACCAGCCCATATGGTTTATTAAGAATCCTAATAATCTCAATTAATTAAATAGGAATAAATCCAGTTAATAAATCCCGATTAATAAAGCCCGCTTTATGAAAATCTAACATTCTCCCACTTGGCGATATTAATTGAAACAAAGCTGTAATGCGCACCTTTATATTAATTACAGAGATTATTCTTAATAGTCAATCCGATCCCATAAAGTCTCGAACTTTGAATCATGGTGGTAATTGCGTAGTACTCATAAGCCCTTCCATGGTCACAAGTGCTTTCAACTTTATTGATATGGATTCAATATGGTAGTGTGTTTAAATGGACAATACCTCATAATGAGTGATACTTCATGTGTTATACATTTTGTTAGTCCAAATTCTCTCTCCTTACGTGTCCGCAAACCTGAGTGTGTCACCCGGAATATCCAAATAATAGTTCAGCGAACACAGCATATGTATTACCTTAATAGGTAACTTTGCTTTATGTGTGTAACAAAACATCTTTGATGGGCTAATGCCAAGAATGCCCCTGTATTCAAAGGTTTACACAATGCCTTGAGATTTTCAACAATTATATGTACTCGGCTCGATAAACATACATTCTAGGCTACCTTATTGAATGTAAAAGTTGTCTAAGAATTCAATTATTATCAAAATGTAATGAAATTGGATTCATCCTTCATAAGAGCAACATAAAACATGGCTCCCATATTCGGTGTCCATGATACTCCCCCAAGCCCGATATTAATGACATAGCCGATCAAATACACAAGAGGCGAAGGCCTTTGGATTAGCGGATGCTGCAATCATATCATCTGTTGATATGTGCTCCTTTACCCAGCGTCAGTTTTGAACTTTTCCTTTGTAATTCGGATGCCCGGCTTCCGTATGTAGACCCCTTAGGACCTCTGTTGACTATTAATAAGCAAACAACTGCGAGTTATTATCTGTCTGATTGTATAGGCTATCCACAAAATCAAACACAGTTAACTCCTTAATGAGGTTCGGAGCAGGTGCACAGTGGATTCAGTGAAAAGCATCTTCTGAGCTACCTTGCATGGTAGAGGGATGTGATTGATTTTTGTTCTCGGCACCGGCGATCTTGCGCCTCTCTGTGTACTTAAGATATAGCAGGTTGTTGACTTCTTTTCATCGACGGCCCGTGAAGTCTGAATGGGAATACCCGACTAATTTGTAGGTCTGAACATGTTTGTAAATCAACATATAGTCTTTTGTCCTCTTCGAGTACCTCATAACCTTCTTAGCGTGACGATGATCATATCTGGGTTTGGGCGATATCGCCTGAGTCTCTGTTGCAAGCCTTGATATCTGGTCTGAATTCATGCCCGAGCATACATAATACTCCAGTGCACTAGCATAAGGTACATTCCTTCATTTGGGCTTTCTCACATATCGAATGGGGACAGCTGTGATAGACTCGACTTATCACCTTCTGGAGGAACGGGAGCGATTCTGGTTTATAGTTGCATGTTGAATCTTTCTAAAATCTCTACATTCGGCAATATGCAGAGATGGCGATAGTCTGCGAAACGATTCTGTGAATCTCGATGCCTAGAATGAAAGACGCCTCACGAGGTCTTTCATATCAAAGTTCTTTGTGACATCGGCTTTGTCTCATGCGGTAAACGAGTCATTCTTTATGACGGGATATCATCCACATAGAGTATTAGGAAAATCATTTTCTCCAGCGACCTTCGCGGTATATACATTGATCTACTTTGTTCTCAACAAAACCGTATGAAGCAACAACACTATGAAACTTTAAGTACCATTGTCTAGAAGCTTGCTTGAGACCATAAATAGACTTTTTCAGTCTACATACAAGTTTACCTGAATCATTTGCCACAAAACCTTCGGGTTGTGTCATATAGACTTCTTCATTAAGGTCTCCATTGAGAAAGGCAGTTTTAACATCCATCTGGTGTAACTCCATATCAAAATGAGCAACTAATGCCATGATCCTCTGAAGAATCTTTAGAAGAGGCCCGGGAGAAAAGGTTGCTTCATAGTCGACTCCTTCTCTTTGTGAGTGAAACCTTTGGGCTACCCGGTCGGCTTTAAACTTCTCAATCTTTCCTTTACTGGACCCCTTTTAGTCTTATACACACCCATTTGCGGCCAGTAGATTCCTATGACCATCGGAGTAATTATTAAGTTCCCAACGAAACTCCATTTATGCCTCATAGATTGAATTTCATCTCTCATTGCATCAATGCACAATTACGGCGAGAGGAATGACGGCTTCCTCATGAAGTTATTGGATCAGTCAACGAAGCGATATAAGTAGTCTTGCTCTCTAATATAAAGACTAAATGATCCCAGGTGTATTATTGCGATGTCTATAACTCAGTGGATCTCACTACTGGGTAGTAATTGCCCACATCATGCACGAGCCCAGCAGTGGGCGTCGTTAGGGCTGTGCGACAAGGATCCTAGTCACCAGCCAGTTGACATGGTGTGTGGAAGTTTCCCACAAATTATACGTATGGGAGATACATATACCGCATTTACCCGACATCTTATCATCCTTAATGATGCGTGGCGGTTACTTTCTTCGATACATCAAACTCCAAAAACTTATTGTCTGTGGTTTCACAATTCTTGTGCCTCCATTGGGATTATAGAGGCAGATATCCTTCCCGAATGTTCGGGTAAGATCTAGTAACATGGAATGGTTACAAGTCTGACTTACTTAATGTTGGATTATATAGCTACTTAGGTTGTCAAAACCTTAAGATGGTTAAATTTGAAGCATGATCCATAACTTCAAAGGAGTCGATGGAGCGGCTTTGTAGGTACACGATTCAAAATGTACAAAATTTGTTTTAAAGCTTCACTGACCTAGGTGAATTTGTCCTGCTAATCATATACTTTTGTTTCCATGATGCGGTGCGCCTTTGGTATACCATTTTCTTTCGGGCTCGAGCAAATGGCGTCTTGCTATCCCGGGAGTCCTCACAAGTATTTGGCGAATGGCCCATGGTATCCCGACATCGCCATGCTTGCCATAATGCTCTCTGCCCTCGGTCGATCTAACAACCTTTATGACTTTTCCATTTGTTTCTGGAAGCGGTCAGAAAAATCTTGAACTTGTCAAGAGACTCGGACTTTCTTTAATCGATCTGAATAAAGTATCGGAATGGTCATTGATAAATGCTGATGAAATAAAAATTTCTGCAAGGTTGGCCATAAGGTCCACTTATATCGGTGTGAGATGACTTCAGCCAAGTCGAACTACGATTTCTTAGTTTTTCTTTCTTATCTTGGTCATTTTACTCACACAACAGTCTACGCATATCTAAGTCATTTTTAAGAGCGGCTGAGGATGTGTCTTTATATTGCTTTCTACTGCATCCTTGAGATATGGCAGGAAATCGTTATACCATAATCGCAAGACTCTGCTTCATAGAGTAGTGGTCTCATAGAAACAACATTTTTCGGTAGTATAAGCGACGTATATGTCATTGGGAGATAAACTTAATCTGTATCATCAGTTGGACATATGGCCTTGACCTTATTTGAATTAAATATTGAGGAAATAACAATACTTTTAATTTCAAAGAGTAATCATATGAATCAGACATGATACGGAAACTAAATTCCGTCTAAGGAAGATGCGTAAATGTGTCTTTCGACATCAATTCAAAACCAGAATCTAAAACTAAGATTACATCTCCCACGAACATGACATCAGCCTTCTCGTTGTTTCCCACAGTGAGCTTTGATTCATCCGCGTTGCGACTTCCTCGTTTTATGAATCACAGCCTTAGGTAAATGCAACACTGATTAGTTGCTCCACTATCGAGCCACGAAGCTGGATGGTGCGGATAGGTTGGATTCACAAAGCAAAGTGTTAAGGAATCATTACACAATAAGCCCGTTTGGACATCAAAAACTTTAAAATTGCCTGATCCTTCTTCATGTGACCTTTCTTCTTCTGAAAACTGACGATCACCATCCTTTTTCAAGAATGTCTTCTTTGGACCCGTATCAGTTAATGGGGTAGTTTCTTGGGCACCTTTATGAGTTCGACTTTTTGAACTTCTTATTTTCCTTTTATGGGAACTAGCAACATATAAGGCCATATCTCTTTCTCCTTCTTAAGTTTCTCTTCTTACTATACCACCTTGATTAAATTAGCCGGCGAGTCATCTTGGGAATTGTAGTTTGTCTTTATAATCCCCGAGAGTCGGTGGAAGGGTGTTTGGGAGCTGATGCGATCTGGCTTATCGGGAATGAGTAACCTTAGGAAAACTGGAGCTTCGATCTTTAGGTCTGCCATCCTCGGGACATAATCTCTAACCCGGACATCGTACTTCATGTTGAAGAGCTTTTGAAGAAAGTTCCAACCTCGGCATTAGATGAAACTCGATTTCTAGCCTCTATGCATTGCCATCATTTCCTTAGCAGATACGGTCATTGGTAAGCGGCTTTTTAGTGTTCTTGCTGGTTCTTACCCCGTTGTCGATAAGCGAATCCTGTGCTCCTTTCGGGTAGCATGTCAGATTTCTAGACGATTACTAGTGGTTGTGCTCACGGCTTATCCACAGCGCCTATGTGAACATCCGCCTAACTCCATTCCAAATAGAGTCCTCTTTCCATTCAAATTCAATCCGCAAGGACCTCAATTGAAATGGAATCGGGCTGTCACGTAAAATCGATCAAAGATAAAAACAAAACAATACAATCAAAAGATTTCATGTGAATACTCATACGAGAATTTATATACATCATCACATAATCACTCTCGCGTAAAATATGACATGCAACAGACATCTCCAACATAATGATACGCTATGAGAACATATTCTAATCCTTCGTGAAATCACCACCTGGGTGTATGAAACCACTCAAGATCACTATTTCTCAAGCACGCCATACATGATCCCTCCATGATCCAACACAGATCACCCCTGGGAGCATGATCGCACAAAACAGAGACATCCCACCACAATATGAGACCGATATTTCAAACCCAATCAAGTGCCACTCGCTGGGCCACAACCCAATTAATCCTTGAAAATCACTCATACTGTGGATATAAACTTTATGTGTATCACATTATATATATATGTAATGCCACTATACCTGCTCAATTCATTCATGTGACAATGAATTTAGACTCTACACGCTCCTTATGCAAAGGACATACATGTTAGCTACCATATGTATCTAAACCATGAGAAATACATAAAATACGTAAAATACCCTAATTCCCTAAAGGCATAAGGTTCTATACGCATTTTCATATCCGTAAAAGCTTCAAACATGCAAAGTGAATATACTACATTGTAGAGAATTTCAATATGAGTTTGCAGATATCAAGATTGCCTGGGACACTCTCACACTACCACGCGCCACCGTGGTTTCTACTGCGGCGCCGCTGTTATGTGTCGCCTGGCTCGGCTGACCGGCCAAGATTGGATCGGTCGAAGGCTGACCGCTGACCGCCCGTCAATGTCCGCCCGTCAATATCCGTCGTGGTCGCCGACCGGCCTTCCGGGTCAAAGATTAGGTCGTGGATGATCGCTACTGGCGACGCCGACAGCCCACGCCAGCCGCCCATCGCCACAGACACGCCAGTATCCACGCCACTTCCTTACCGCCATCATCCAATTAACCGAACCGGGCCGCGGACGGCAGAATCGGCCACCGGCCTGGCAACCGATCACCGCGTCGCACGCCGCGCATGACGCCGCCAAACCGCCAGCGTGACCGAGCGCGGTCCTTCACGCCGTCGCTCTCACGCGCTGCGGGCGGCCCGTGAGGGCGGTCCGCCACCTCCTACGACGCGCCACCCACCGAGACCGATCGCTCCTCACGTGGTGATTCCAAATATGCAAAAATTTAATTTTGACGGTAGAAAATCTCCCAACCGGACATAATGCCCCATTTTAAGAAACTCCAAAAAATAAACATATTCGATTCATATGCTTTGAATTTAATCCATGGTCAGGCTCGATACCAACCTAGATATGATTTAATTAACATAGATCACCACGTTGTATCACAAAACATAATTTTAATCTTTATTACGGATTATTATGTACTTGATTTGAATCCACACGTCTTCTTGATGCTGAATCGATGAAAACCCGCAAAGAAAACGACCCCAAGATCTCAAGATCTTCTCCGAACGGGCCCTGATGACACCGGGCGCAAATGAGACGCCTCACTGTTGTAGAAAATCTCTCGTAACTGTAGACATGGTGAACGAGCACACGTATCCTTAGGATCCGGGAGTGACTGTTCTCTTATATATCAGTTCTCGACCACGGCCCTTTCATTACGGCCGCCATACTCAAATTTCACACATCACAAATTTCATACTTAAGGATAAGAATCCTATTAACTTACGAATAGGACCGAATAAATCCAGCTAATAAATCCAATTAATAAAGCCCACTTTATGAAAATCTAACATGTGCAACCTCTAGAAATCAGATCAACATATTATTATGTATTTATTATTCTTTACTCAGATATATTTGAACTAAACTTGGATAAACTTACAATTCTTTTACGTTTGTTCTTCTATCTTTGTTATATTTGAATTTCACAAAATTAGTTATTTCTTTAATAACACTTAAACAAATCAAACGTCGATTGCTAACTCGGCATTCCTAAAGCTTAGTTCATGCTGTTAAGCAAAGTACTAAATATGAAAATTCAAATAAATTCATATAGATTTTAGAACAAAATTCAGAAAACAATTTACATATTACATTGTCCAACATATATATAACACATCATCATCTACTAATAATAAATTAATTTTAAAAAGGTGAATAAAATAAATAAATTAAACTTCAAATGTCATATCTTTCGTCATTGAGATACAATTCGGTGAAAGAACGATGAGACTTTATGGGATGCAAAAAAGTTTTTGCAGAAAGAAGGTTGTTGAAGAAGCCGAATCTTTGTTGGATGTCAAACGCCATGAATTCTTCAAGCACTTTCAAACTAAAACCCATGGGAAGCGGCTCAAACTAAAACCCTAAGAAAAATAGGGTATTTATTTGTGAAGGGCATCATAGGTAATAAATAAATATAATAATGTCACATTAGTACTTTGAATTCAAGGTCATGTGGTTATTATAAATCCCATACCCGATTCGACGCGATCCGGTTTTAAATATTTCCAAAGAGAAATTCCCATTCTCAAGACCTACGGTTCATACACCCCATTAGAGAGATGGGTGTAAATATACGACACACAGACACGCAGATGTAGTAAAATCACGGAACAGAATTAATTTCATTTCCAAAGCCTGGATAACTTATTCCCAAACCCATCTCAAACGGGGCATAGGAAAATTTGTCATCCCTACTCATTCCAAATATATCTCACTATCATTCTCATTGAGAAGAAAATAACTCAAGTCCCTAAACTATGCATAAGCACTTTTTTTTTTGAGTTTTGATTTGATTTGTTAGATTACAAGTACAACCAAGTTGTTTTTTTTATTTTTATTACACTTTAATTTCAAGGTATTAAACTGTTTCCGTTTGAACTCAAATCTATGACCACCCCCTCCCATCCCTATATTCTATGCCTATATGAAACAATGAACACTCTATTACTTGAATTAGACATGATGGTCACAACCAAATTGGTTTATGATTTAATTATCCTCTAAAAAAAAGTTTAAAACAAACTTCAAATGATAGAACATTTACTAAAATAAAAGAAACCAACAAACAACGACTGATATAGCTAGTAAAAATAGTGATCGTAAACAAGCATAGGTAATTAAAAAGGTTCCCCAAAGTATGGGATTTATGGGTCAATGAAGAAAACTAAATGAGAAAAAGGTGAAAAAAAAGGTGAGAACTTTACATTAAAAAGATATAGTGATAGTGATTATGGATAATAAATTAATAAGAATGATGGTAATGTGACAATGCTCTATATAAATATAAAGATAAAAGAAATACCTACCATAGTCTTTTTTAAAACATATTTGTAAATAAAATACCAATAACTACATCAGGCTTTAGCATTAAAGTTGCTTAATTGAGACATGATTCCATAGTCAAAGTTGAATTATTAAGAATATTTTGTAGGTGTCACTAAAAGTAAAGTTTCTTTTAGATATGGATAACCATGAAGAAAAACTATCAAAAGTTTATATATATATATATATATATATATATATATATATATATATATATATATATTAGTTAATATAGAAATCAATTTATATATATTATCTATTGAAAGGTTGAGTGGAACAATGTATTAGCTTAACTATATTGGGATAGTTAGACTGAATTGACGTGAACTTAGTCAAGCCTAATAAAAAGACCTTAAGGGTCACTAAGCTTGAGGTAATCTTATCAGTTTGTCTTTAACATCGTGGGGATTAGGTTTATAGGCAGAATAGACATGTCATAAGTCACTCTATAAGCTTTAACGTTAAATAATAACTATAGTAATCATAGAGTGCACCAATATTAGTTGAGGGTAATAGCCATAATTTTTAGTCATTACCTATATTTAGAGGCACATCTAATTATGAAACTCTTTGTAGTATCTTGTGTAATCTATTCTATGTAGATATTTTCTTTTGTTATTAAGATAAATATATATATTATGTAAATTAAAAGCTAAGTAATTAGGAAAAACACCTTAAAGAGGGGTAAATTAAGAATAATGAAAGTAAATAGAAGAATAATAAACATAGTTTGGAGTGATTTATTGATTCCTACTTGTATCCACTTCTTCTGAAGCTCTTCCTCCATGAGGGCTTCGCTATAATTATGAAGCTTTAAGTAAGATTTCAAGCTTTTACAAATTAACTGTTATGGTCAATGGCATAATAAAGAATTACGACATAAAGGAAAAATACAAGATTTACGTGAAAATCTTAGGAAAAAATCACTGGTATGGTAAAACTTCACTAATAATTGGCAGGTATTACAAAATACAAATAAATAGGGTCAGGTATGTTAATTTAATAAAATCTAGACGCCCCATTTTCTAGGGTCATTTTTTTTTTTTTTTTTTTTTTTTTCACAAGAGTTCAATGTACCCTTTTACATACCCAAAATATATGAAACTATATCGTTCTAATATATTTTTACAAATACCGATCAAGGCCACAACCCGACCTCCTTCTTACTCACGCCTCGAGTGAAAGCAATCATTTTCTCAGGTCACTGAAAGGAGGGTCCCACTTACTCAGCCAGCAAAGCCTCAGCACAATCTCCTACACAAGTTACCCCCACCTGTCAGCATACGCACGACGATGTAAAACACATTCAAGTAAGATGCCTATGAATGTCAATGTATGAATGTCCTCATGCCCATACCCCGAAGGTCACTTCACTCACTCCCCTCACACCTACCTAGGGGCCAAGTGTGAATACCAACCGGGCCTTTTGTTCCACCAATGACCTTTATCCAAACAAGAACTTTGCTTTTTAAAACTTTGTAACCCATCGGGAAAGGCCTCCACCGCACATTTGATTTGTCATATTGCGTGTGTTTATGTATTTGTGGGCCACTACGGCCACTGCCGACGCCGCGCGCCGGCTCCAACATTTTACGAACTTGCATCGCCGGAATCATGCGTCTAACCGCCGGAATAAAATTTGGGTCTTTCACCCCTCGGGGGGGATCTACCATCTTACAGCCCAAACACACTTATATTTACTCATTACTAAACCGTTTGACTCATTCGACTCATCCCACTTCCCAGAGTCCATCAATCGCACCATACACAATTTTTGACCCATAACCGTGTACTTGACACCTAACCCTGCAATGATCCGTACTATGCACTCACACCCATGTCATGCGATGTCTTCATTACGCGATGCTATGCTAGCTGCATATACATAATCACCCATGCACAATACACCATGCATATTATCCATGCCTCATATTTAAGATTAAGCATGTCTAAAATGTCACACGCATATATCAACATGTCATATTCCTTACACTGCATGTTATCAACTCAAACCATATACGCACATATCAACATGTCAATTTCAAATCGTATGTTATCCACTAAAGCCCTAACACACAACTGAACTGGTCAGAACTAACATGCCTGATTGGACAATGTCCTGCCAGGAACATGTATGCAATCTTGACCTCAACGGGCTTTCCATAGAGTCAAAAGAACACCCAAATCGGAATTTGGACGAGTTATGGCCTTCCGAAGTCAGGGGTCACGCATGACTAAACCGGTCTCTCACCTGGGCAGCTCACCTCACTTGATCACGCCATTTTTGGCCGGTCGTGCACCACTGCCCTTCCAAGAGGTCCTAATGGAGAGTTTACTCAATGGGCTTTCCATGAAGTCCAAGAACACCCAAATCGAGTTCAAACGAAGCGAGATATGACCTTCCGCCGAGGCCATGCGTAAATAACTCGACGAACACCGTTTCATGGACGACCTCTCTCGACGACCACCGCTCATCGACCGAATTTCACCGCTTCGACGACCACCGCTCACGGACGACCCTCACCGCTTGACGACCACGCCCGCTGGCCCACCCCCGACCCACCACCGCTCATTGACGACTTCGACGACCAATCGCCTACTGACTGCACCTCACTAAGCTCACGCACCAACGCCTCACGGACGACCCCTTCACCGCTTGACGACTAATGCTCACGACGACTTCACTCGCTTTGACGACCACCGCTCATTGACGACCAATCGCTCACCGACAATCGCTGACTCCACCTCGCTTGGACGCACTTTCGCATCACCACCGCTCACCACACCGCTCACGGATTAATCGCTTGGATTTAATTCTTTGCTCGACGCACTCATCGCCTGGCGGACGCACCCTCACCGCTTCGACGACCACCGCCCACGATCACCCTCGACGCACCATCGCTCATCGACGCACCTCACCGTTGACGCACCCTCTGACGCATCATCGCTCATCGACGACCACGCTCACCGGCTAATCGCTCATCGGCAATCGCTTGACGACCCCTTCGGACGAATTTCTTCTATCGACCGCCGTGAGTAAAAAAGACCATAACTTGGTCTACAAGAGTCCGAATCGAGAAATTCAAAAGCCTAACATCAAGTTCATTGATGGGGCTACAACTTATCAGAAGGATTCACTTCCAGATTCGTTTTACTTCTGACCCAAAAATCCATTTTAAGGTCCGGCTAGTCAATTCGACCGCGTAACCCGACCGACCAGATTTAGTCAATGACAATGCAAAAGGACTATAAATTTAGCTCCGCAGAGGTCCAAATCGGGAAATTAAAGCCTAGCATCAATTTCATCGATGAGGCTACAATTTATCGTAAGATCACTACATCATTATTCCACTTCTTCCTACCCAAAATCGGTTCTAAATTCGTTTATGTATGCTACCCTCAATGTGGCGCCTCATGGTACAAAATACAACCAAACATTCTGTATAAGATACACAACCACTCCACACAACCCTTTAGGGTAAAGGAACCAAGGTAGGGAGAAGACCCACCCTTGAGTTTTTGTCAAACTCCCAACTCCGCTTCTCTATGCGAAGCCCTTGGCCGTAAGGTCGAACTCTTCCTCGCTCCGTGAGACCGCCTGGTCCGATCAAGGAAATTTAGAGAGAATGCGGAGTCTCTCTCATCACTCTCTCTTTTTCTCCCCACCCGATCAGTCTTTCCTCTATTTAGAGAGCATGTTCCTCCTAAGTCTCTCGACACCTCCCTTCCACTTGTCTCCCAACCCACATTCCTTCCCACTAAATCTCATGCAAAGCCTATCCAAGACACCTAGCATCCACTAGCATTTACTCCCTCATGCAAGACTACTTTCCTTAGACACGTAGCCTATTTGCATGCATCCATGCGGTGTGGACCTCATGCCAATTGGGCTATTTACTCATTTGTCCAATCGTCTCGAAATACGTGCAATTCCTAACCTGGTTCAGACTCGACGAAACTGAAGCATGGTAGCTAGATTTCGGGGACGCATTCCAATCTGGAAGTCCAAGTCATTATCCGAGACCTAGAAAAATTCTGGATTTGACCAAATTACCATTTATTCCTTTTCGTAAAATTAAAATTCTCTCGGTTTTACATTCTTCCTTTAAAAGAATTTCATCCCGAAATTCCACCTCAATCACAACACCACACGCGCATGCAACATGTACCATGTCATGCATGTAAACTAGTCATTTAGTTATTAAATCACTACACTCCGCACTTCATCCCTAAACAAAGGCGGATAGTACCCGCATAAATACCCTTCACATTCTCATGTCATTTCTCCTCCACCCACCTGTTGCCAATAAAGATTCACCACTTCACCTGCCTGCGCCTCAAAACCCGATCTCTCGCTTATCTATGATGCGCACCGGTCCCTCTCAAAGGTTCCATCTGCGGTCAATCTCAATCTTTCCCAATCCACTACATGAGCTGGATCAGATGCTGCACTGCAGTACGGAGACGGAATACTTCATGAACACCGACATACCGGGCTGCAGCGCAAAGGCCCACCAAACCCTACGATAGCTTCCGCGCTGCCGAATCGACCACTTCTGTGCATCGCTTCAAGAAAACGCGTGATCACCAACCTCGAACCTGGGCGGTCGACGTCGCTCTCGTCTGCATAACTCTTCCCCACGGCCGCCGTGAGAAGACGCCGCCGCATCACCCACCTTCTCGCAGGTGTCTCGACCAAATTCAGCCGCAATGGAGCCTTCCTACTCCTAGCCCAAAGAACCTGGATCTAATAAGCTCCGCACAAAGCCTCGTAGCAAAGACCGTATACCCGCCCTCGATAACTATCATTGTAGCGAATCCACTCATGGGTGGGTGCTCTTCCCAACTAAATCTTATGATCCAGACGCAAGCTCGCAAAGATGTCCCCAACACCCGCATAGTCCTCTCCGACCAATTATCCGTCTGAGGCGGAAACGCCGCACTCATGGTCACCGCAGGCTCCATACCCGAAACTCTTCCAAAAGTGCGCCGTGAAACCCCTGCCTCTATCCGAGACTATGGATGGTACTCATGTAAATTCTGACTATCTCTCAATATACAACCTACTGTAATCTCTCAATCAGAAGGTCATCCGCACCTGGCCAGGAATGTGCCGACTTCGTGAGCCTGGCCCACTATCACCCATACCGCATCATGTCTCTCGCGACGTCAAGGCGTGCTCGGGTCACAAAATCCATCGCGGATACGCTTCCCACTTCCACTCACCACCTCCATGGCCGGCACCACGCTTCCTGTCACTTTAATCGCCGACATGTGAGACATCATTGAACAGTTCCTACGTGTCTCTTCATCCTGCCCACTCCAATAATACCGGGCGACGAAGATCCCGGTACACTGCGCCACCCGGATGTACAAAGAATCGAGAGCAGAACCCCGAGAATCTCCTCTCAACTCCACACCCTGGGAACCACTACCCTACCCCCATCGCAGACTTCCATCTACGCAAAGAACCCGGCCCAAATTCTCGCCACCGCACCTGATCAGACTTATCCGATAACACTCATCTCCGCGTCCCGCCACCGGACTCAATCACTCTAAACGTAGCCTGGCAGAGCTACTAAACTCCCTGTTGCAGCCCCCGAGTCGCTTCGCTGTATCAGAAACTCCCAAACTCGTCCCACTCGAGCATCCGCCACTCCCGAGAAGCTATACTAGCTAACGCTCCTCTAGACTTCCGACCGAAAGTGTATCAAATTTCACTCACATTCGCCTCTTACCAGGATGGTAATGCAAAGTGAAGTCATAATCCTCTAGAACTCCATCCACTTTGCCTCATATCGAGAACCCACCGCAGAAAATATACTTCGACTTTTACTGTCCGAGTACACCTCAAACCTCGCCGAGGTAGTGGCCAGCTGGCGCCAAATCTCAAGGCTAAGACTACGGGCCGCTAACTCCATGTCGTGTGGCACTCGCCATGATTCTTAACCGGGCGGGAACCATGGGCGCCACCCTCCTGACCGCATCAAAACATCCTAATCCGCCCGATGCATCACAATACACTCGTATCCTTATCCCCGTCCTGAACTATCAAAATGGGAGCCGGGCAGTCTCCCCAACTCCCCGGGAATGCCTCTCAGACGGCCATCCTTAATCAACTCGACTCTCCTCCGGTCAACCTAGTCTATAGCCGCCTGAACCGAGAAATCCTCTATGAACCTCCCACACCCACCTAACTCTAAGAAACTACGATCTCAAGACTGACTTCGGCCTCTTCCAACTCATCACCGCCGACCTTCTCCGGTCGACCGACACTCCCCGAAATGACACCACGTGTCCTAAAAATCTCACCTCGCAGTTTTAACTCAGACTAATTAATCCCGCGACAACCGATGGGTCCTCAACAATCAGAAACAATCCCCTGCGATACCTATGCTCCACTGACCTGGGAGTAGACAAGATGTTATCCACAAAGATCAATGCAAACCGATCTAAATAGTGGTCGAAGATCCTATGGCGATCCATGAATGCCGGGCTGGCGATTCGCCAACCGAAGGGGGCATCATCGTAAACTCAGTGCCCATAACGTCCTAAACGCCACAGGATATCTCGCCTCCCTAACCTCACCATGGTAACCAAGGGTCTATCTTGGAGAGACCGCTTCCTCTCATCAGATCAAACAACCATCAATCCTTGGTAACGGGTACCGATTCTCGATCGTAGTAACCCTCGTTCAATCAAGTCGAGCACAATGCACACCGAAGGGTCTCATCCTCTTCGCAAACAGACCTGAGCGCCCACGGTAGGGGAAGTGCTCGCTCCACAGAACCCTGGCCCAATAACTCTGTAGGCCGGACCTCGAGTTCCTCAGAACTCAACCTGGGCCATCCTACGCGTGAGTCATGTAGATGGCACGGCCGTGGTGTAGCCCAATACCTAAGTCTACATCCTCTCGCTGAGGCAATCCCAGAGTCTATCCGAAAACATCCTCATACTCATTGCACTACCGAGGTAGATCTAAGTCCGGCCCACCGCCCTCTGTGGTAAGGCTTGCTAGCCAACCCGCCTAATCGCCTCGGCATCCGACTGCGACACCGTCTCTGCAAAACACGCCACCCCCGAAACATCAAGTACTGGGTCCCTGTGTGGCAGATCCTCCCACGCCACAATCGATGACAACTCTATGTTCGTCACCAATCCATCTCTGCGACACGCCACAATTCCTTACAGACACCACGACTCTGTGTCCACCTGTGAGTAGAATCCCAGAGATCTCTAACTCCTCGCAACCATACCCACAAATCATCCCTATCCTCGCCTAATCCCTGTGGAGAACTCACATACAATGGCTCCTCCAATGCCTGGCAACCCCAAGCCCAACTCTATCACAACCGATGCACATGAAATGAATGCGATGCACCCGAATCAAATAACACCCTCGCCCATAGCGAGATAAATGCAACATACCCCGTATAGCCGACCGATCCGCCGCCCGCCAGTGGTGTGATGGCGTGACACGTCCCCGAACCCCAGGTCCCCGCCGTGGCCCGCCCCCTGGGCCTCTCGACTCCATGCCCCCCGACCCTCCGCCCGCTCGTACGGAGGTGCTCGTATAACACCCGACTGGAGACCGTCTTCGACCTATACTGTGGAGGAACAAACTGTGGTCCATGGCTGGTCCATCGATGATCAATCGCGGCGGCCCAAAACCCCGAGATCCATGCTCATGGCAATCCCGCTTCATATGCCCGGGCCGATGGCACAAACATGTCACCCGGCCCCGCCGACCTCCTGACTAAGAACCCTAGACTGTGCTTGGCCCCGGTGGCCGCGCCCGAAACCCTCGTGGAACCGAGCTTCTGGCTTTCCAAACCCAAGAGACCACCTCCTTCCTCCATTGCAGCACCATCTCTGATGCCTCCAAGGTTTCTATCTTCGCTAATGATCAAGGCTTTGATCACCACTGAGTTCATGTCTGTAGGGGTTATGCCCCATCTTGCCTCTGATGGACAACTCATTTCCATCCTCAAACTCGACTTTGGCCACAGCACAGCACCAATCCTAAACGTAATAACTGAATCACACGACCCAAGACGGGCCATCGTCCCCGTCTCACCAAGGAACTCTGCCTCTATGCCTGGGGCCGGCTTCTAAACATTTCCCGTGAATAGTCTACGAAAATCATCCCATGACATGGGCCTCCCGCCCCCGGGAAGTCGACCCACTCCCACCGTGACCGGGACTCACCCCTGCCGGAAATGAAGCCAGAATCCGAACAGCATCGTGTAGGTGATCTCCATCGCCCGAGAATCCTCTCACCTGGTCAATTAACGGGTCGGCTACCATGTGTCCCTCCCAAACGCCTTGAGGATGATGTGCTCAACCTCCGGAGGTTACTGCACCTCCCCGACCTCTAGCCTGTGATCACCAGGTGGCAAGGCTATCGCAAAGACCCATGGCTCCTATGAAGGCCTCCCTGACAAATGTGTGGTGCCCGACTGGTAACCTCGCGGGTGACCTCACGCCCCGACCTCGACCCACATCTACACACTGGGAATGGCAAAGAGTTGCCAATTCCATGTTCATTATGTTTTCCAAACCCCAAGTGCTCTTTTTGTTTTCCACATACATTTACCACATATATAATTTTACACACAAACAATCAAAGCATACACAAGAAAACACAAAAATGCATACAGTGGATCTAATCCTGTCCCGGACTCCTAGGTAACCTCTACCTAGACTCGATAATTCAACCATGATCTGACATCCAAATTTCCAGCAACTGTCACTATCACATCAAGCTCAACACCGTGCTATACCAGTCAGATGTTCCTACCACAACAAGATGTTCTAGACCCATGCCCCACCTGCCCTATTCAGATACCTGTTTACACAGCTTCTGACGCCCTTGATTTTCTGGGGTCATTTTTTTTTTTTTTTCATACAAGAGTTCAATGTACTTCTTTACATACCAAAAACAGGTATGAAACTATATCAGCTCTAATATATTTCCTACAAAATACCACTGCAAGTGCCAATAACCCGACCTCCTTCTTACCCACGCCAGGGAGCACCGCCTTTCGTGTACCCGAAAGTGGGGTCCACTGACCCGGGTGAGCAAAGTTCAGTAGTAATAATCTCCTACAAGGGCTTCTCACCTAAGTGCACATGCAATGATTGTGATAGAAACACATTCCAAGTAAGATGCCTACATGAATGTCAATGTATTAGAACGTCCTCATGCCCATACCCCGAGTCACTCACCGAATTTCACACCTACCTAAAGCAAAATGCGAATACCAACCGTCATTTTGTTCCACCAATGACCTTTATCCAAACAAGAACTTTGTTTCTTTTTAAAACTTTGTAACCCATCGGAAAGGCCCCAATGCACATTTGATTTTGTCATATCATGCAGGTTTATGTAATGCGGGGCCACATTTTCTAAGCCACCGCCGTGACGCCGCCACGCCCAACATTTTTACGAATCCTGCATCGGAATCATGTCTAACCGTGAATAAAATTCTGCCTTCACCCCGGGGGGATCTACCCCATCTTGCTGCGCCCAAAACACACACTATATTTATTTCCATTAGTTTCCAAACCGTTTGACTCCATTTGACTCCGTCCATTTCCAGTCCACCATCCAGTACCATACACAATTTTTGACCCATAACCGTAAATCTGACACCCAACCTGCCGATCCGCACTACGCACTCACAATCTACGCGATGCGACGCCTTCGTGCACATGCGATATTATGCTACAGATATACATAATCACCCATGCAATAATATTATTCATGCATATTATCCATGCCTCATATTTAAGAGATTAAGTATGCCCGTTAAAATGTCACACAAGATATATCAACATGTCATATTCCACATCGCATAATATCAACTCAAACCATATACAGCACATATCAACATGTCAATTTCCAAATTGCATGTTATCCACTAAAGTTCTAACACACAACTGAACTGGTCAGAACTAACATGCCTGATTGGACAATGTCCTCCTACAGGAACATGGCTGCAATTCGACTCAATGGGCTTTCCATAGAGTCAAAGAACACCCAAATCGAATTTGGACGAAAGTTATGGCCTTCCGGTTGGGGTCACGATGACTAAACTGTCTCACCCGGCAGTCACCTTGCTTTGACTGACGGCCATTTCCGGCCAACAGGCACCCACTCGCCCTTCCAAGAGGTCCCAATGGAGAAAGTTTACTCAATGGCTTCCATAGAGTCAAAGAACACCCAAATCGGAATTCTGGACGAAAGTTATGGCTCTCCGTTGGGGGCCGCTTACGACCAAACTGTCTCACCCGGGCAGCCTACCTTACTTGACCGGACGGCCAGTTTCGGCCGACTCAGACACCCACTGCCCTTCCAAGAGGTCCCAATGGAGAGTTTACTCAATGGGTCATGAAGTCCAAGAACACCCAAACGGAAGTTCCAAACGGCGATATGGCGATCGACCTTCCGGCGTCGAGGTCATGCGAGGTCAACTTTGATCAACACCGCTCACGGACGACCCTCTGACACAATCGCTCATCGACGACCTCACCGCTTGGACACGATCACCAGCGACGACCCCCTCACCGCGACGACCACGTCATGGACGCACTTCGACGACCACGCTCATCGACGACTTTTGATCGACCATCGTTTCATCGACGCACTTCACCGTTGACGACCACCGCTCATGGACGCACTCACCGTTGGACACCATCGCCTACGGACGACTTCGACCGTCATCACCACCGCTCATCGACGCACCACCCGCTCACCGATACCGCTTGGACGAATTTCTGTTTACCCACCCCTTTAGATCGACCACCGCTCACCGATTAATCGCTCACCTGATTAATCGCTTCGACGACCCTGTTCGACGCACCACCGCTCGCTGGACGAATTTCACCGCTCGACGACCACCGCTCACGGATCGCACCCTCTGACGACCACCGCCTACTGGCGTCCTCACCGCTTCGACACTCCTCTTGATCTACCACCGCTCATTGATCACCATCGCTCATCATTAATCGCTCACCGGTTAATCGCTTGACGAATTTCTCGACGAATTTCCATTTGACCGCTCGAGTAAAAAGACCATAACTCGCCCAAGAGTCCGAATCGAAATGTAAAGCCTAACATCAAGTTCATTGATGGGGCTACAACTTATCAGAAGGATTCACTAGGCCTGTTTTATTTCTGACCCAAAAATCATTTTCATGTCCCATAGCTTGACCCGACCAAGTGTAACTCGACCCGACCAGATGAATGGTCGACAACAAAAGAAAAGGACTATAATCTAGCCCACAGAGGTCCAAATCAAATCAGTTTGTAATTCAATTCATTGATGAGGCCAGCAATTTATTTGAAGGACTCACCACCACATTCCACTTCTTTCCTACCCAAAAATTCCGCTCTAAATCTGCTATGTATGCAAGCAATTCTCAATGTAAGGTGCCTTCTCAGCCAGACAGTGTCACAACCAAACATTCCCCGTAGGCATACACAACCACCACACAGCCCTTAGTATAGAAGGAACCAAGGTGTAGAGAAGACCTACCTCTTGGAGTCTTTGTCAAAACTCCCCAACTCCGGCTTCACTGCCTGTCGTAAAGGCCAACTCTTCCGTCTCCGCGAGACCGCCGTCCGATCGTCTAGAAATTTAGGAGACGCTAGCCTCTCTCTATCACTCTCTCTTTTTCTCCCCCCACCTGGATCACTTCCCATTAGAGAGCATGTTCCTCCTTAAGTCTCTCGACACCTTCCTTCCACTTGTCTCCAACCTACATTCCCACTAAATTCCTCATAAAGCCTATCCAAGACACCTAGCATCCACTAGCATTTACCTCATGCAAGACTACTTTCCTTAGACACGTAGCCTATTTGCATGCATCCAGTGGTGTGGGACCTCACACTACTATCATTCAATTCTGGTCAAATATTGCACCCTAACTGTTCCTGCACTCGCGACGTAAATCTCGATATCAGAGCTGGGATTGGGACTCCATTCCAATCCACTGCTCGTTTCATTATCCGAGACCTAGAAAAATTCCTTGGATGCCACCGAAATTACCATTTTACCCTCGTAAAATTAAAATTTTCTGCTTTTACAAAATACCCGAGCTTAAAAGGTCCATACCCAACCCTCTCGCTACCACAATGTATCCTTAATTTTTTCCCTTAACTTTTTCTTCATGCTCTGATTTCGGGCCTTGAGTTGTTTATAAATTCCAAAACCAAATTCAGCCCAAATCATTAACTCATGGGTTCTAATAGGTATTACTTTAAACCCTACAACTTAATCCGTAACTTAAAGATTAAGCACTCAACCTTCCTTGAAAAATAAGGATTTAAGTAATTTGAACTTAATTAATACAACTATTTAGCAGCTACATTCTACCTTTTTTTTTTACATGAGATTAGTTATTAGTTGTCCAATGGTTAATGAAGTTTTTTAATGACTTCGAACCAATAATGATTCTATATGAACAATGATTAAAAATGAGATATTACATATGAGCTTTTAATTGAATTTCTTTCTATTGAAACATGGGAAAAGGTGTGCATAAATACCCCTAACGTTTCTGTCGTGACATACGTATGCCCCTGTCGTTAACGGATAGACAAACGAGATGTTAACATTGCTTACGTGGCACTGTTCACGTGCATTTTTAGTTAATGTGGTAGCTTTGCACATGATTCATTAAACCTAAAAATTATGTTGACAAAATTACCCTTATCCCTAACCTCTCAATACCCCCCTTTCTCCCTTAACCTAATTTGGAGCACACCAAGAAGCTCTCTCACTGTTACTATTTGGTCACCAAGAAAATGAAGAAAGATGAAAAGAAAAACCACATAATGTTACTCGTTATCTCTCTCACTTCGTTTGCTACCAAAAATCCCAAAACAAACAATCGTATGTAAACGAGAAATCGATTTGTTGAATCGGTAATGGAGAACGCAAATTGATCGAAACATCGACATTGGGAGAAGAACACTGATTTAATTTTTCTATATAGACTTAAAAGGTTTGAAGGTGATAAAGCAAATAAAATTAATTAAGTGGAAATGAGAAGATCGAAATCGATGGGGTTCCCATGCAAGTCTCATAGGACTTCTATAACTGGTTGTTCAACGATGTAATGAGGGGACACATAGTGTTCATGTTCATATTTGAAAAGTTAGGGTTCAAGAAAGAAGAGAACGACTTCCACCACTCACCACTAACCGACAATCGTAAACCCGCATGGGGCTATGCAGTTCGAGATGAATTGAATCGAGAGGAAGAAGATGAAGAAGAGTATGCTGAAAACCACCGAGCTCGCCATCGCCTACGGCCGCTGATTTAATGAATCACGTGTGTTGTCAGTGTAACCCAAAAATGCACGTGGAGAGGTGTCACAGTAAGATATCGCCCGCTTATCTATCCGCTACATCTGCACGACAGATATATATGTGTCACGATAGAAACGTTGGAACATGGTATGACCTAAAAAAAAAACGTTAAAAGTCATATTGAACATACGACTAAACATTGAGGGTATTTGTGCATATTTTCCCCTAAAACCTGAGTCAAACTTTATATCTCATGCTTTATGAACTTATTTTGGTTAGTTTCAACGGGTTTAGTTAGTAATATAAGTGGCCAACACTTACAATTATTTTAAAATAAAGAACATTGTAATAAGGAGTATTTGTGAATATAAATAAATAGAGAAAAGTAAATAAATTATGAATGACCTACTAATGTATGGTAAATATTAATGGATAAGAAAAGTGAGGATGCGCGATTGATTTCAAATTGTGATGGAAAGTCAGGAGGAATGGTGAAATTAGTAAGGAAAATAATGACGACAATGTGACTAAGAACAGTTAAAAAAAAGGAAAAGATATTAGATTCATTGGAAAAACATTTTCAATTAAAATGACAGTAGTTTAATAATTAAATTTAGGCATCTAATCTCTCATGTGGCTTAGTGGCTACCCTTAACGAGGATTGGACTTTTTTTTAGTGTTTTAGAACTTTAGCTCTTGAAATCTGTCAAGATTAACATTTTGATATCAACCAACATAGCTAAATTGAACTTATTGGTAATAAATGTAATGACCCGCACCATGCTTTTGGGCATCAAAGCCAACAAGTCAATTTATTTACTCAGCCACTAACCAATAAGAGGCATAATAAGCCGACTTTTTTCACACGACACTTTAGTTGGATCGAGACACCATTTTCGCAGCCTCGCCGGAGCATGAGTTCGCGTACGTAGAACGCCAAAATACGACTTACTTGATGCGTTTACATTCCTTGCAGTTCAAACACGCATTTTATCGCGTCACTGTAATCTTTAACTGGAAGAACCCTGCTCTATATAAACATAACTTCGACGCTAAACGAAACCCTAAAATTTCAAGACACCATTCGAACTCCAAAACCCCAGAGTAGTTCTCCTCCAAAACTCATGACCTGAGCTTGGGTCATTTTGAGCCATTGCGAGCCGTGGAAGATTGCACAAAACGAGGTACCACCGGCCATGTTTACTGTACACGCGCCGGAGGGATGGGAGGAGGACATCCAGACGAAGCCGGCCGTGAAATTTCACGGCCAACCGCCGTCGGACGCGCCGGGATCGAGCCGGCGAAGAGGCGGCGGCGGCCACCGTGAGTCACAGGAAGTTTCCAGTTTTCCGGCCATTTTCCGGCCATTTCAGGCCACCCCATAGCTCATTTCCACCATTTTTGGACCTTCTGAACTCATCTACGCGGTCCCTTTTTGCAGATTCCTCACCGTTTGGAAGTTATAACAAAAACAAAATCGGCCGAAGCTTAGATCGGTTTTTCTGCCACCACAGTAAACTGTTCAACAAGGTAATGGTACCATTGAGTTCTGCTCCGTCGTATCGATATTGCTGGCTTCATTAAATTTGACATCGCTTGGGTTAGGTTTCCGCATTTTGCATTGAGCCGTAATTAATGGCGAAATGGACTGGAATGACCACCGACGACACTCGATAAATCAGTTCAGATAAATGAATCGATATTTTGCGAATTATCTGACGGCTCACCCTCGAAAAATTACCCCTAGTGAAGTTCCACTTCAGATTCGGGGCCCATAGTGAAGATTAATGCTAGAATTTGGACCATCGGAAATTCACTACGATGATTTAAGGCCTAAAATTATCTACACCCAGTGATCCGAATCGCTGTTTTTACTCACTTACGAGTTTCAAGCTAAGATTTTATTTATATTACGCGACCTCACGCCGAAACGATCCTACAAGCAACACGACCGAAAGATCTATACCGCGTGAGCGGCTTCACGGTTTCTAACGCTCTCGCAGACATACGACATATATCACAATATTCCATATATAACTTATTCGACTCCGGACTATTGGTCGCCAAGATAACTTAGTAAATGTGTCGCTTTACAAAAACAGTTTTATCATTCGCTGGTTCTTATCAACACGTTAAATATCTTAGCCATGTCATTCACAGACAAAGGAAGGGTTTTATATGCTTTAAACGATCTGTGTGGTGACAGGTCGATATCCATCATGACAAAACACTTACCCTCATAACGTTTCGATCGATCACATCGCGATCTCAAACACGATTTCTGGTCGTGATAAAAACGTTTCATTATTCACGTGAATCCTTTAACACTCACCATTCGAGAAGTTTTGATCGCTGTCAGGATGAGTCACAAGTGCTTCGACATTTTGAGTACATTGACGCTCAGAACCATCTCAAAATTATCATAAGAAAGTGGATCTCGAGATCTTGTGCATCACCTAATACCGTGATTTGGTCGGGAAGGCATAATGCGGTAGCGGGAATCTGGTTATATTGGTTACCACGTGACGTGGCCGGTTACCCGAGGTTTATTAGCCACACGCTGACACGGCTAATTTATGATTATTGGAGCACACACACTAAGAGTCACTCTCGATACTATAATGCTTATCGACATTTGGCTGCGCTTAATTCGAGCTTGATACGCACGACGGCCAAGTTTACCCGAGGTTATTTAGGGTGCCACGTGACGTCGCGCTAATTTATGCTTATTAAAGACATCAATACATTCTGAGGTTTTCAGCCACACGCGACGGCCTGGCCCACTTGAGATATTTGTTAGCTTGCCACGTTGATGGCCTGGTCTACTTGAGGTTCGTTAGTTGCCACGCTGACACGGCCCAATTTTGATATTACACAGCTACTGATTACCGGTGTAACCACAAAGTTCATTAGTTGTCACAAGTGTCGTGGAGGCCTAATTTGCAATCGACTCCGGGCTTAAGATGGTTAGTGTGGTAATGGACGCACATTTTCCTAAATATGGTATAACTATTTTAAATACTTGCGATTTATGGTGCACTTCATGGCTACTGATCATGGTGACTATATATGCTGATTGTTTGACTTATGATGTGTGCGCTCGGGACATACGTTTTGGACTTTGTGTCGCCAAATTATTGAGCATGATTTACATGTATTTGCCGTAATCGGGTTTTGCGAACAAGCCATAAACTTAACATTACAAAGAGCTAAGCGGAGGTCTTGAGAGTATGAATTTTTCGAAGTTAAAAACATTATTTTCAAGATAAATTATGCCACCTCACTCGTATTTATTTCTCACGTTTATTGTTTTAACTGCTCCTTAGGTCCCGGCAAATTTCAGAGTACTTACCTCAAGACTCGCATTCAACAACACTCTTCATGACAAATGTAGGCACCCTACCCATCAACTGCCTCGATTGTTGATCTATTTATTTTTATTTTGTAAATCCTAAATTCGCAAATACTCTTAACGCTCCGACGAGCAGATAAAACTCATATAGTCCCTATTATTAAGATGTCATAAGACACCTACAATGGATAAAGACAATGCGGGATTATATATATATTTTTTATATGCGAAAGGTCACAGATCGCATGCTTATTCTTTAAAGTACGGTCCCTTACGCATTCCCTGTGGATTTGTATGAATTAATCGACTAGGCTGGACCACCCGAAACTCTTTGAGGTATCCTGCCTGGGTCCCATAAATCTATGCTATCAATATTAAACAAAGTTATTTTTGATTGAAAGATATAAAAAGAAAAAAAGAAAACACTTTGACTTTCCCATTTAATAAAATAAATAAATATATATATATATCACCTCTGTCTTCATTACTCCTAATCTTGTTCTAAAACTAAATTTTAGGATTATTTTATACTCGTTAAATTAACATTTGAATGTTATATGAACGAAAACATAATCCAAAGCATCATTTTATTTTGGTTAAACCTTTATGTGTTTTAAGTGGGTTTTTACATACACGAAAAACATATTTAAATCATATCATACATAAATTAATCCTCATTTGAATTGATAAAGAGTCAAGAGATCACAAAGGCGATAAAACTGATTAAGTTAAAAGATATCACAATCATCTCGCCTACATCTTCAGGGTAAAATATAATTTTATTGATGGTTAATTGATATAAATAATTGATCTAGTAAATGACTGATTAATATAAAAAACCAATTTGAGAAGGTTACGATAAATTATAAACTCCATCTCCACTTTCATTCATCAAGACTAATAATAGGGAAACAAATATCCTAATTATTGTCTACTTTTACATTTATCATAATAAAACATATAATAATACCACTTTATTATGAAATTTAAGACTATAACTTTCTTAAGAAATAGATTTACATATTGGATGTAAAACTAATGCAAGTAACCAAAGAAATTTACCTCATTAGATGTTATAATTGTTTATAAAATTGTATTAGTTTCAAACCATTGAATATCAATAATTTTGTTCAACATTTCAAAAAAACAGAGCATAAAGCGAGAAGGGGTCTTGGGTTTGCGGTTTACTATATTGTAACTAAAACGTTTAACTGTCAAAAAACAAATTTAATACAAATAAATGAAATAAAAATTTTGTCATTAAAAAAATGAAATTTGATGCAAAATGGTGAAGATGAAAATTAAAAAGCACAAACTTTTACAACTTCTAAATAATGACAAATTCGGCACAACCGCGAACATAACACTCCAACACAAAATTTTTTTACAAGCTTTTCGGCCGAATGTGAATAAGTAGTCAAATTACGTAGATCTGTATAACTTGTTTAATAAACGAGTTATATTCGTATCATTTCATATAAATTGACCCGTTGAATTATTATGTTAATTAATATTTTATCTGGGATTATAAACTCATTTTTTAATATTATTTATGCAATATCGACGATCACCTTCAATTTATATTATTTTAAATTATCAATTAATAACTATGCTAAGGTGATCGTATCGCATTGTGTTATTCCGATTATTAATTGGATCGTGTTTAAATTTTTTATTTTTAACTTATCATTCAGATTTCATGTTTGGATTGGCAAATGCATATGACTTGTAAACACGAATTACCACCCCTTGCCTTAAAAGGATAAATCTAATAAACAAAATCTTATTGAGGTCATTTTTGAGCAAAGGACGGAAATGAAATTCAAATATTATTAAAGCGGCAAAACACGAATAATTGAAAAATTGGAGGAGTTGAAATGCAAAGGAAAGGAAAGCTAAAACACATAGGCCACGTCATATGTGTGTCCAAAAGGATCGATGGGCCATGCTCAACGGTCCGATTACACGCCCCACCCCCACTCCCCATCACCCTTTTTCTCTTTTTCTTTTATATTTTTATATGGTAAAAAACACTACTCCTGAACAACACACCTAACCTCTTCTCTTCCCCTCTCTTCTCCGATTTCTCTCTCTACATGGACCCAGCGCCACCGCCGCCGCCGCCGCCGCCGCTCCATCCACCGCCGCTGCTTCAACCTCTGGCAGCCGCTGAATCACACGTAGCTCATGCCGCCAACCCTACTCCTAGCCACGGGCCGCCGCTGCGCCACCCGCCGTACGCCGAGGTAAAAAAAAAAAGAAAAAAAAGAAGAAGAGAGAGTGAGAGAGCAGAAAGAGGGAAAATCGAGAGTGTTTGTTTGATTTTGTGTAGAAAGTTAGAAACCCTAATTTTTTTTTTTTTGGAAAATTTGGGGGCTTGCAGATGATAACGACGGCAATTGGGGCTTTGAATGAGCCGACTGGGTCGAGTAAAAAAGCTATAGCTAAGTACCTGGAGAGAACGTACGGCGACTTGCCGCCGAGTCATCCGGCGCTGTTGACTCACCATCTAAAGAGATTGGAGAACAGTGGTCAAGTTGTGATGGTGAAACACTCGTACATGCTCCCCAGATCTGGAGATGATGCTCATGCTCACGCTCACGCTCACGCTCTCGCTCTCCCTCCTCATCCTGGGCCTGTCTTGCCCAAGAGGCTGGGTCGGCCCCCTAAGCCCAAGCTTCCCGCCCAGCCCACTTCGGAGTCGGTGCTTGTGGCTGTGGGGTTGGTGGATGGGCCCGTCTCCTCCCCTAAGCGGGGCCCAGGGCGTCCGCCTAAGTCTGGTGCTGTTCGTGGGCCGAGGCCCAAGTCATTAGATGGAGTCAAGAGGAGGCCTGGCCGCCCTCCCAAGGCGGCTCAGCTGGGCGGCGGCGTGGTCCCCGGCGCCAGGACGGGATGTGTTTTGTAACGTCCGACGGCGGCGGCAGGCCGCCGAAGATTCTGTCCGCCGGTGCCGAGTGGCTGGTGGGAGTCTGTCTGTGAAACGGCGGGGCCGGCCGCCTAAGGCTGACGTGCCGAAGAGGCCCCGGAAGCTTACTGGAAGGCCCGTGGGCCGGCCCAGAAAGGTGAGATCTCTATACTCTGATTTTCTTTTCCCCTCCCTGTCTCCTCCTCTTTCCTGCATTTTTGGCTCTGTAGCTTTGAATTTGAATTATTGTTTGGCTCTCCACTGTGACTTAATCAACTTGGTTTTGGCTACCAGGGATAAGAAAACAACTCCCAACGCCCAACCAAACACTGCCTTAATTGCCTCGTACTAGCTAGGTTCAACCAATTTTCTAGTTATTGATATGCATTGTAGAATTGTTTTCAGTCACTGTCTAGCCGGTTGCTACCCTCAATGTGATTTAATTGAGTAATAGATACGGTTAGCCTTGTCCATTGTAGGCTTGCAATCACCAATATTAGTTGTTATTTATTTTATTTGGGCAATTTGCAATTATCTGATTTTCTAGTAGCTTTTATGTTGCCTATTTCCATTATTACCATATATGGTGTGCATTTTGGAGTATGTAGTCAATGATTAAAATGAAACCATTTTATGATTTTGGATCATTCATCCTTCATATGTGTATATTTCATTTCGAGTGCATACAACAGATTTCAGCAATTTGATTTTCATATTTGGTGGTACTTGAAAAATGGATGGAGGGTTTATTTTCTTCCATTGGTAGAAAATTTGACAATTTCATTTCTCCTATAGCATAGTGATAAGATGGAGGCAAATATGGTGGGTTTTGAGTCTGCATTTATGGTTTAGGGAAGTAAAATGTTATCAGTTGAAAAGGGCTAGTTCTTAATTGAACCTACTGATGTATTGTAATATTATTTCTTTTTCTTTTTTTCCTTCTTGGGTATGTCCATGTCCGTATGTGTTGTGCTTAGTTGAATTTGTTCTGATTTTATGTTTGGTTCTCCCCTTCTTTTCACAAGAAACTTGCAACTGGGGAAGTTCAGCCAACTGCTTCCGATCAACCAGTGGCCGAGTGGATGAACTATGACGATCTTAAGCAAAAACTGGAGCACATTGTAAGTTGACTTATTTTTTGTAAGCCACTCTCTTTAAACAGTCTTAAAGAGATTTGTTAATTATGCTATAATTTCAATATCTGCAGCAAGCGAAGATCAAACTGTCTGTCGGTGTTACGGACCTGGTTCCATGAGAACACGGATTGCGATGATGATGATGCAGGAGTTGGAAGACCTGGCGACTATGGACATTAGTGCGCCTCTAAATATCGAAGGTCAGCTGTTCTTTGGCAATTGAGGAAAAAAAAAGTGCAGGGATGGAGAACCCAACCTCAATGTGACAATCCAAGAGCTGGTGGGAAGTAGTTTAGCAAAGAAGTGTAGGGAAAGGATTGGGCTAGAGGCAAGAAAAAATGGGTGTGGTTTAATGGTCAAGAATGGAGATGAACATGAGGGTTGGTAGTTAGTGCAGCTCATGGGATTACCATGAATCATGTTGTATCTGAACTGATTTTGTACTAATTTGGAGACTTTTTGTAATGTGCGACTTGTTCAATTGAAGAGCAATGATGTGACTTCTCTTCTTCGTCCTTAAATCTCTCTTTCTTCTTCTTTCTGCTCACTGCTTTCCATTTGCATACATTTAGTCCCCATTCCAAATTCATGCATCCTGATATTTTGTTTTGGCAGGTAACTAAAGATTGTTCTAAGCAAGGTGTTAAAATTTGGTACACTAGCCTGCTTATTCTGGAATGTAATGATGTGTTGTTATATGAACCTTTATTATGCCAGCAGAGCAGCTGAAGGTGACCTTGTTTTTCTTCCAGCTTATGTAATTATAATATGTTTAAAGAACCTTTGAACAGGTGGGAAGATATTGCATCCAGAAAATCCTGAAAGTGGATGTTTTTTGTTTGACAACTAACCATTTGTTATTTAAATTTATCTTCATTGGGACTCAAATCTGAGCACTCTTCTTTGACAAGCTTGGCTTTTCAAACTTTAAACATTCCTATCAATTAAGCTACGCCAGAGGACCCTTTAAACTTTTGAACTGGTTTCACTAATCGACTAAGAGCGCACTGGTGAGCGGATGTGCTATGAATGCTATGTCAGCAAAAGTCATTTAATGAGGATTGGGCTGGCTCGAAGTTTTAACGCGGTTCGATCAATCAATTATATTAATTTGATCTCTTCAAAAGAGGGATGACATTGAAGCTGCACTCTTAAAACAAGGCATGATTCAAAATTTTCTTCTTCTCGAATTGTCTGACTTGTTTCTTGGTGACCATGCATTCGAATTTGATCAAATGCTTACTTCTCCTAATTCAAGCTCTGAGAAAAAATTGTAATTAAAGAAAGAGTTCGTTCTAAAGTAATTATAGGGGGGGGAACTGCCCAGTGCCCAAGTTGGAGAAGTAACTAGAAAGAGAAAGGTGTGGACAAAATGGAAATTCAATGAGGAGGTAGCCCCTTTGGGAATGATTCAAAGGGGCTTTGTAGCTATGCTATTCTTGAAGGGGCAGTGGTCCTGGAGAATCCTGACTCCTTCTAGGTAAGGTAATTGATTGAGACGCCCGCCTTTAGTATTCTCAACAATTGTAAGAAATTTCACAACAACCCTCTTTCAGAAATGTCAATTACAAGGATGGAACCCTAGGTTCCATTGCCAGTGCCAGTTACAATGTTTCTTTTTTTAAAATCTATTCACTTTGCAACGGGTCTTCTGGGTTGTGTATAACTTAGTTTGGAACCTTAAAAGTAGAAAAAAAAATTGATTTTCTCATATTTAGTTTCTAAATATTTTAAAATTTTTTAATTCTTATATAATAAAGAGTAACAAAAACGAAATGCTAAGCCAATGTATGTTCATTTTATTTTCTTAAGACTCTTTTAAGCGCTTCTATATATTTTTCTTTCTTAAAGATTTTTCTAAGATAAACTAGCCTTGGGCTGATTCGAGAGAAACCTCCCGTATACTCATCATTTACCGCTCGGAAATGTGCTCCTAAGAGCTTTAAGTATAGATATAATGTTTTTTTTTTACACCAAACACTTTTAGCTTATATCAGAACAAATCGTTTATATCGGTGATCTGTGGACCTCCTTTTCCTATGCCCCTATATATTTAAACGTTAAAAAGTTTTACCATTCGAATCTGTATACGATGTTGTATATAATGCCTAAATATATATAACTATTGATAATATTTAACTTTCATTTAATGTGAAATATTTAACTTTAAGCTTCCTAGTATCATATCATTTATAATAGTTTACTAGTTTCCATGAAGATAATATATATTTTGAATTTAATGGCCCTTACAATTCAAAAATGTATTACATTAAAATTGTTCAATTTAATTCATAATATTTTTTAACTATTCAATTTAATTATCCACATGTTTATAGCTCAGTTGATTAAAAATTTTAAAATATATGATATTTAAGAATAAAAGGATCACTTTATTATATTATAATAAAGTGTTTAATTGTAAAAACAAAAAAACAAAAACTTTCAATTTAATCGAAAATATTGTTTTAATTATTCAATTTAATTGATAATATTTTTAAAAAATTATTGAAATTGACCAAGTCAATCGAGCTTACATTTAATTTTAACCCTGGAAATAAAACCGAGGGGACCGTCCACGCATTGCCACCCGACAAAAGCTAATCACAAAAACTCATCTTTTTTCCAAACACCAAGTGGACACAAGTGGGGCCCAGTGGCAATCCCACCCCCACGCGCCAATCACGAGTGGAGGCCAATACTACTTTAAGCACTGTCTTTTAGAAAGATACCTAAAACCCAACCAATCCCCACTCGCCGTTCCCCACACGCTCCAATCATGAGGTGGAAGCCGCGCGTGGGGCTTGCTACGCCTTCTCACGACTCCTTTTTAGTTTTTACATTAAAAGGCTGAGGACAAACAAAGCCGCCCACATGAATGAGTCCACGCCAGCTCTCTTTACACCTTCACTCAATTTTCTATTATTATTTATTCCCTTTTATTGAAGAGAATTTGCTTTAATAATTCATTTTTACTTTGGCATGTCATTGTGCATTAACTTATGAAGAAGTAATAAACCCCTTTGCTATTTATTAAGTTTTTTAACGCAACTGGATTTTATCACTTTTCTTTGCCACGATCCATAAAGCATATCGAATATTTCGATCAAACGATTAAAAGCTCTCAACTTATATAATCTCGTTTTTTCAACCAAACCCGTTTTTTCTATTTTCATTTGTCGCTCGCTTATGTAAAGAGCACATATTTAGAACAGGTTTTTACACCACAACTAATTTACTATTTATGATATATAGATTAAAATTTTGCTTAATAAAACACATATTTCAAAAATAAAATCACAATCTAATCTAGTTAGAAACTGCTCAGTACAGATAACCACTCTTTTATAATTAACCATTTCTTCTTTAGCCTCGCCTTTTTAAGTTAGAGGTGAATTCAAGAATTTTGCTTACAATCACCCTTTTAATTCCCTTTTTTTTTTCAATATATCTCTTAATAAAAGCTGTTATTCCATAAATATTTAAAGATTTTGCTTTTTCATGTCATTACCGTCTTATTACGACGTTTAATTTGTCAAGCCACATACAACGCGATATTTTTCACAAGCGACATAAATACTATATTTGCTTTTGACACCATTCATAAACAATTCATCAACTGAATATAATAAATTATAATCACACATACAAAATATTATAATCACTATATTTATTTAAATTCAGAGTTTTTATACCTATTTTATTACGTTATTAACCCGAATATTATTTTATCATTTATAATTTTTAAAGAATTATCATTATATCTAATAATTTATTACAAGTTTGAATCAATAAAATTATTTATCATATAAAAAAACTAATCTGGTTTAGGTATCTATTCTTAATTAGAAGATTTTTATTTATTAATATTTTTATATTTTTATTATATTATTAAAAAAGATTGAGACATTATTATTTAAATATAAGCATTAGTTATAAAATTTGTGACAACTATGATCTATCTAGAAAGACGGGATATCCAGTACAGATCCATTTATTTATTTATATATTTATTTTTTGGGAGACAGAAAATGGTTTGAATGGACAAATAAAAAATAAAAAAATTCCATCTTTTGTTCCACCGAAACCTTGGCCAATTACAGGCAATTGGGAGCTACCATATAGGTGAAATCTCTGGTATTAGATTTATCACATTTAATAATAAAAATATTAATAAGAATAATGATAATTTATATAAATTTAGTGGCCTCATTGCTGACCTAAAGAATAAATGTATCAACTATGTACCAATGAACTCCTCCATTTTAATCAAGTGACATAAGCATGACTTGTAGATTTGTTTATTTCTTGTTATTTCCAATGGGGTGACCCATTCACTTTAGAAACACATTGTAATTTGGATCAAATAATTTTCTCATTTTATTACAATATTATTTAGAAGATTATTAAAATACATATATTATAATTTTTTGAATTTCACATTTGAATGTGCATTAATGGGGTTTGAACCAATGACCTTTATTTTAGAAATAAGTCCCTTAACCATTATGTTATAATGATTTTGTCAAAAAATTTTATGTTCGATATAACTTTATTTCGTAGGTCCGTCACTGATGATTGATGATGTCTTGTCTTCATTTTAAATGTGATTGAAAGAAAATTATTTGATTCTTTTTTTTCCAAATTCACTATTTTTGTTTGTATTAAACATGTGATATTAATATGAAAAATTAAATGTTGGAAGGTGGGGTTGACAAATGAATGGGGTGTAAAGCAAAAAAAAAAAAGGAAAAGAAAAGCAATGATTGAAGATGTTGGAGTGAGTATATATATCAGTTTGGGAAAGTCTGATTGTGCTTCTTATCTAATTAACACAAGTGGTCTAAAGGGAATTTTTTAGGTGGAAGGTGAATTTAAGCTTTGTCATTGGTCAATTTTGGTACAAATTGGATGATTTTCTTAATTTTAATAGCATTGAATTTTGATTGGGCCATGCCTAGTTGTCATGTGAGATTAAACTTGAAAATAAATGAATGAAAGAAGGGTATTTTATGGTTCCACAAGTTTGGTATATTTGAAGAGATAATATCTTAAAGTTATGATTTTGATTTTTTTTTTTAGATTAAGAAAAATATGTTACTCCTTGAAAGCAGTACAATCATGAAGAATCTTTATCGATAATGAAATTTAATGCGTCTCCAAAGCATCTGAAGTGATTTAGCATGTCATATATTACATGGTATACTTGTCGATAATTTGATTAAGCTTGTCATCTTATAAATCTCACTTCAAAGGCTCTATTTTGTTCCAACAATCGCCTGTAATCCGAGATAACAACACTAATTTTCGAGTTATCCAATTTACCTCCTTGCAAAGTATTCACTATTCTTTTAACATATGATTTGAAGATCATGTTAAGATATTTTAGTTCCTTAATACAATTCAAAGCTTCCAGCAAACCAATGCCCTTTATTATTTTGATTATTGGAACAAAATAAATAATAATAAATATTTATTTTAAATAAATATTTCAAAGCTCTAAAGGGTTCTACAACAATATTGAATCAATAATTAGCAAGTGTCATTAATCTTATATATATATATATATATATATATATATATATATATATATATATATATATATATATATAAAGATTAGTGACTTTTATTTTTACTCTTTATCGTATTATTTTATATCGTTACGTTTAATCGATATCTCAAACTAAAATTTTGTTATTATCAAGATTAAGAGATTAATAAATATTGAATTATTATCTTATAATTTTCTAAGAGTTTGATAGGATGAGTCAGAAAGAAAAGATAGAGAACACCAACAAGGAAAGCTATTTGTTGAACAGTGAAAGCATTTGTTCCAAGTTCCAACACAAGACAAATAGATGAATACTTTACCAAACAGAAAATGGGCAAAACTTGTGAAATAAACAATACAAAAACCAAACTCTTTCATTGATGTTAAAGGATGAAGGAACTTCTTTACTCCTTTTTCACCATTTAAACTCCATAAAATGTTCTACAAAAGAGAAAAAAAACAGAAGAAGAACCAAAAGCATAGATTCTTGTTTCATCTTCAATGGACTTTATATTTTCATATCCATCCCATTTTGTTGAATATTACCTATATGTATTTATTTTTATATTTTTTTAGATTCTAGAAATGCATATTAGGTGTGTTATAGCCTCTAATTTGACTCATATGATAAAATACTATGGTATATGAAATCAAATATGTTATTTTGGTGATTTTCAAATGAGTATACATCATGAAAAAAAAGTACTTTGTTCTTTAAAGAATCGGAGTCTGAAACATTCTATACTCATGAGTCGAATGATTTTTTATCACTTAAGTTAGACCTCAAGGCCAATTGAAATTATTTTTAAAAGATATTACTTAATATATTTGGAATCCCAAATCTTTTAACTTCTATGTTGTTTGTACTATTTGCTAAAATCCGAATGGAGCCTAGGTTTCTAACAATCATAAATTCTAGAATTGGGCATATATGCAAATGCAAATACAAATCATAACTTCACTTTCACCTTTTATGGGATTTCTTTTTCTTTTTTACACAAGCTGAATTAAAAAAAAAAGGAAAAGGAAAAACCCATTTGGGGAAAACGATCTATAGAATGAAAATAGAAAGGGCCAAAGAAGTTCTTCCCATCAACCCTTCTAAAGGGGCATCTTTAGAATGAAGGTCACTAGTACAATAGGACAAGGAAGGCTGAGAGTATCAATGTTGAGTGGTGTTATCCTGATGAACCCACCTTTTTTCCTTCCCCATCTGATTTTGGACAGAAGAAGAAAACAACAACATTAGTCTATTTGCATTTATCTATTTTATTATTATTTTTGTTTTGTTATTTTTATTTTCCAAGTATTCATTTCATGAGGTTATTAAAAATGTATGCTCAAAGTAATCATTTAAGTGAACCACAAGTAGTAAACCTTTGAGGAAAAGGTTTTCTATTTAAATCACTGTCATTTATTTATGGCTAGACGATATTTCCACTCCATCAACTATTTCCTAAATAATTCATTTATCTGTTTTTAATTAAAATATTGATATGAAACTTGGAACCCCTTTTCTTCAAATTAGCAAATGGATGCTCTGTACAAACTTAAAATCGAAAAAAAACGATGTCAATGGAGGGCAAAATTGGAAGAAAAACATTTTATTTATTTAATTTTGAAGAAAGGAACAAAAGTCAAAACCAGACAAAGTGGGAAGCATATCCGGGAATTAAGATATTTAAAAATTTTGTTGATGAGCGGAAAAAAACCAGGCAATGTTGTTGACAAGGTAAGAAGAGATCTGTAAGTAGCAAAAAATAATCCATGGTGGGTTGTTGAAAGGGAAAACCAGTTAAAGGTGATTGTTTCTAGTCGAGGAAAAATTTAATACGTTCAAATTTGGAAGTTATGTGGAAGTGACTGAGTGAGGAGAAGAGGGGGTTGAATTCGAACACCAACCAGAAATGAGAAAACACAAGAAAGATAAAAAAAGAAAAAAAGAATTCAAAATAGCAAAAGTGGAGTTGAGAAATAGAGGATACAGCCAAGTGGTTCATTCAATATTCCATGTATGTGCAGTTCACCACAAATTTCCAACTCCTGCCACGCTTGGAAGTTTGGGATTCCCAGAAGAGAGAGAAAGAGTTGGTTCTGTTTCCCACCAATTTAACCTTTTTCTGGGACCGTGAAATCCTTTGCGCCTCAACACAAGTGGGTCATCTTCAGGTCCAACTCCCACTTGCTGGTCTTTGCTGGCCTTTGCTGGCTGTGCTGTGCTTGGGTTAGCATCCCTTTTCTTTTTTCCCACAACTCTTTCTTCATGTTCTGCTTCTCCATCTCTAATGAAAGATCCACTTCCCCCAATCTGGGTATTGATTTCATCTTATTAATCCGCTTATTTAATGTAGAAAGGGTCGATTTTTTCTTCTTTTGGTTATATATGTTTATTGTTTGATTTTTATTTTAATTACTCTGCTTACAACTCTATTGTATTGTTGAGTTCAAGGTTGGGTGTTTATGTATAGTGGAAAGGAGGGTATTTTTTTTTCCAATCTGAGCATCTGGGTCTTCTTGATATTGGGCAAGCTGTACTGGATATTGCTTGAAATGGTGATTCCGGCTCTTGGATTTCTTGGGTTGGCTTGGGGTCTATTTTGGGGTGCAGGGGATATCGGGCAAAGGGGCTTTTTTGGGTTATTTTGAACTTTTCCTTTTATTGGTGTTTGGTGATTGAGATTTCATGTTTGGTCCAAGACAATGGAGATGTTTATGGCCAGATTTTTACTCATTTAGCAGTGAATACTGTATTAGCTTAATCAGACAATATGAAGAACATTCTGAAGAAGTTACATATTGTGTCGAATCAAGCCGAAGATGTTGAAGGGTCTACTTCATCAAGGGGAAGCAAGAATCATGATGGGTCATCCCCAGATAGGTTTTTGCAATCTCGGTCCCATCATGGTTCTGAGCATAAACCCTTTTCGGGTCTTTCGGGTGGTTGGTCAGTTGCTAATGAAGCCGCCAAGCCCCTCGTACCTTCAAATGTCACAAGAGTTGAGAGATCAGAGCCATCCAATTCCATGAGCAGTGGCGGTATGGATGTCGTGAATGGTGAAGGCGTGACTCAGGGTCTAGCAACTCAAGGGATCCAGACATAGAGGAAGAATATCAGATACAATTGGCCTTGGAGTTGAGCGCGAGGGAGGATCCTGAAGCAGTTCAGATTGAAGCTGTTAAGCAGATCAGTTTGGGGTCATGTGCTCCTGAGAACACTCCAGCAGAAATTGTTGCTTATCGATATTGGGTGAGTTTGTTTCTTCTGCCTGGTCTATGAATTTGAGTTTGGTTGTTATTTATTTCTCTTCTCCATTATGCAAAATCATGATGCAATATAAGGTCTGTTGGGTATATTTTAATTGTAGTCATTTTTATACAGTTTATAATTATTTGTGGTACTGAGTCAACTAGTTTGCACATTATGTGTCTGACATGCATGTCCATAAAAATTTTAGATGGGAATAAAATCCAAATTTTGGTCTTCTGGGGGTTATATCATGCTGCAATACAATTAGCAAATTTTATAAAGCATGAAGCAAGGTTATGCTCATGGCCAGAAATTTTGGTTCAAGGACTTGGAAAAAGGAGCTTAGAATGGTTGTTTTCATCCTTCACCACTCCCGTGATCCTTGTCCTTAAATCCTTAAATTACTCGTGTTGAAAGAGACAATTCAAGAAATTGAGAAAAACAGCCTGAGAGGGTTCTTCAACCTTCGAATCACCTGTGATGAATGATAGGCGCATCTGGCTGCTGGTGTCAATATCATCATTAACTTTATGGGAATGTAGTTAGAGTCTTATCAATACAATTGCATCATCTCTTCTACCAATTGGAAAGCAGGGTTGTTGTTAGCCTTTTGAATTTGAAGAAGATATGGGTTCAGATATACATTGGAGGAACTGCCAGAAGCCTTCTGAAGCAATGGACACAGAACTCTAGTAATAGGAGGAATTTTTTTTTAATAATAAACGTGGAGGGATCTGGCAGCATAAAGTGACAAAAAGCTATCTCATCTTCAGACATGGAGAACTGTGAATCTATAGTTTTAAAGATGAAAAGCTTCACCATATAGATATCTATTTTACTTCTTGCATACATCTAATGATTAGTATTTGATACTGATTTCACTTAAAGTTATTACTTATGCTATCCAGAGTGAAGAATGTCATATATACACATACATGTGTTTGTGTATTCTGTAGACTTTATACTTAATATGCTTCTGTGTTTCCATATGATATCAAATGCTTGTACCTAAGCCATTTTGCAAATTGGTATCGATATGACTTTCCTGGATTTTTCCTTTCTTGGAAATCACATGTTTCTATCTTACGAACTTCAATTTTGTCCCTTTGTTTCTAATTTTAAGTTCATCCGACTCAGTTCCATATGCCTTCATTGGGACTTTGTTTTCAGTTTTAATATTTTATTCTTTGATTTGTGTTAGTTTATTATATTGATCTTATTTATATATTTTATTTAAGAACCAGGATTTTATTAATTATGATAGAGAAAAAGAGTTTGAAAATATATGGGATCTTTCATACCAATATTGCATTGTGATGACCTTTTCTTTAGTTCTACCGTCAGGAATTCACGACAGAAACCTTGGTTCCTTCTTCATAGGTTTTGTTGAGCATAATATATGTTGTAAAGTGAAAATCTGATGAGGAGATGTCTTCTGCATATTTTATTTCTTAACTTGCCAAGAGCCTTTGATATCTATCCCTAGAGAAATTTCAGATGGATTTGATATTTTACTAGATTCATTTCCTGTATATAACATCTTTTTTTCCTTTCATGAAATGACTTTTGAATATGCTTATTCCCTTCTAACCTTTCTCATATCGTAGATTTATCCGTGCTTCACAGAATTACAATGCTCTTAGCTATGACGACAAGATCTTGGATGGTTTCTACGACCTGTATGGAGTTCTGATGGAATCCACTTCACAAAGGATGCCTTCCCTCGTTGATCTACAAGGAACACCAGTGTCAGATTGTGTCACCTGGGAAGCAGTTTTGGTCAATAGAGCTGCTGATGCTAACCTGTTAAACTTGAACAGAAGGCCTTAGTGTGGCCTCCAATTCAAGGTCGAATCTCTAGATTTTTGGGTGGTGATTTAAGTGCAAAAGCTTGCTGCTTTAGTTTCCACCTCAGTATATGGGTGGACCAGTCGGTGATCCAGTCAACGTAATAGAGCATGGCAAAATCTTAGTTACGGTTTTGAAAGCAACTCTTGGGAGCATGGTTTTACCTCTTGGTTCTGCAAACAATTTGGATTGGCTCGCCATGGGTTGTGTTGTTCAAGGTACTTTAAATCACTTTTTAGCTTTTAAAATGATAAATATTGCTTAGGAGTCTATTATAAATTATGTTTTTGGGGCCATCCGTTTCCACTTTTTAATACTTTATTAAATGCTTCTAAGGTCTGCTTATATAAAGTGGTATCAGTTTCCTTCATAAACGCGATGTCCTATTATTTATGCAATTATTAATTATACTTTTCCTTCATTTTCTGTGATTTTAATCGTTTGGATTCATTTACCTTTGACAACGTTATTTCTGGACTGGACAGACTGTTATTGATTAAAAACATAAGTTAGCTAATGTCATGATCTGCTCAAATTTATGCTTTCATCTCATGAGATTGTATCTGAAAATCTATCAAACAAACAATCACAAAATAGCATATATTGAAAATTATCAATGGGATATGTTTCCATTCCGTATGGAAATCAAGGAGGATGCAACATATTACTCCACTCCCATGTAGATATTTTCTGCTTTAGGCCTCAAAACTTTAAAACACCTCTACTTGGTCAAGTGAAACATATCTATATCTATATCTATATATAGATATAGTAGCATATAAGCTTTCCCTCCTGTAGCTTTGGGCAATGACAAGAAGGAGGTGTTGGTGTGATCATGGGACTCTTCTAGGGGAGGAGAGGAGGATGGATCCTCGCTTTCAGTGAATCTTTCAATGATTGGGGATTGGATGAGATCCTCTCTCTTCTCAATATCATTCAAGGAAAGAAAATTATTGTGAGTCAAGAAGACTTGATGTTCTTCAAGGAGATAAAAAATGGGAATTTTTCGGTGAAGCTTCTCTTCAAGGTTATGGATCGATCTAAAAATGTTGTGTTCCCTTATAAGATCATTTGGAATTCTTGGGTTCCCACGAAAGTGGGTTTTTTTTGCTTGGGAAGCCTCTTGGGGAAAAGTTTTAACCCTTGACAATTTAAAGAAGAAGGGAAGGGCCTTAGCAAATATATGTTTTCTTTGCGGGAAAGAGGAGGATACGGTTGATCATTTGTTAGTCCATTGCCCATAGACAGCGGAAGTGATTTGGGACTCCCTCTTAGTGATGCTTTGGTGTAAAATGGGTATTCCCACTGTTCGTTAGAAAGACCCTCCTCTCTTAGGGAGGCTCTTTTGTGAGGAAAAAACGTAAAAAAGCTTCGATGGCAGCCCCTCTTAGCATTTTCTGGATCATTTGGCGTGAAAGGAACTACATCGCTTTTGAAAACAAAGATTTCTCATCTCAAAGGATGAAAACATCCTTTATTTGTAATCTTTGGTCTTGGTCAAATGTATACATTGATGAAAGGCCTAGATCCTTGGTTGATTTTTTGACTTGGTTGGGATGTAGGTGAGGGTTGGTGGGTTTTTGTTTTGCCTATCTTTTTTCTCTTCCTTTGTCCCTTGGTGGGACCCTCCTGTATGCCACTATATACCTATAGGCCCCTTTGGGTGCTCTTTTGATGAATATATATGCTTTTACTCATCTAAAAAAAAAAATCTATAGCTTTTTCCCCATCAGATCTGGGATATTAGAATGGATGAAGAAACATACCACAAGTTCTATGAATCTCATCCACTAGAAAATTATGTCATGAGCATGAGAATATATCAGTTTTCCATTGCATCTAACCCTTAGTTTACAGCACCTGATCTTCATGAGTTTTTGCACTTTGCTTGGTAATTGTACACCATATTATGACATTTGTTTTCGCCTTCTAGTAGATATGCATGACTTCAGCATTTGCAATTCGAACATGCAGTGAATAGAAAGGGCAAGTTGAAAGGAATTCGGGGTTTCAAAAATCAATGAAAAACTAACATATGAAAAATGTTTGGGTTTTATCAAAAAGTTCTCCTGTGCCTTTTTTTCTATTTTAAAGCATAAGAAGGGGTATTTTGAGCGGTTTCTCAGTTTTGATGATATTTCATAGGAAAGCATGTCTGTTCGACTAGACTTCTTTTACAAAGAGTTTAAGCACTTTTGGAACAATGCTAGATGGTATTTGCAATCAAAAAGCTCTGGATGGAACATTGTAATCTCAATCAATTGGAAATTCTCCATCTTCAACTGAGGTGCAATTTCTTCATAATTGATTGAGAAGATGCCTTGATCTATCAAATTATAAATAACAGATCTATTGACGAACCTGCTTTTTGGATCAATAGAAGGTCACTTTCATGTTCAACTCTAAACCATTGGACCAAGTAAGTCTCAATAAAACTAAACAACTTTCAAACATTGCCAGATTTTCTTTTGATTTGTGTAATAAGCATGGTCTCTATGGTCATTCACTCAGCCTAGGGTGTACTCTAGGAATTTACAATCAAATGCTTGGTTTGATATGGATGAGATTTGAGTGCTTAGAATACTTTTAAAGACTCAGATTACTAGTTTAATACTCAATCTGGGATGAAACTTGTTATTACAATTTGAGGATCAAATTTAGTCACATTTGCATGTCCACAATGTTGTTCAGTAGTACAGAGTTTGTTTATAGTGTAATCAAAAGAACTAGACAGAAAGGCCTTGATATTCAAGCTACTGCATCATATGTTTCATCCGTGGACCTTCTGATATAAGTGGATCACTGATAGATTTGAGCCCGTGCCCCTTTGCATTTTTGGTGGTGGCAGGAAAGAAGCCGGCTCGTTTTTGAGGATGTGATTATTTCAATTATTAGGATGAAGTCTACTTTCTTTGTAATCTTTGGTCTTCGGTCAACTTGCACAGTGTTGAGAGACCAAGTTCTTTGGTAGACTTTTTGACTTGGGTAGGCTGTAATTGATTTCTCTGGTTTTTATTGTGGGTGGTAGGTGTTCTCTTCTCCTTGCTTCCCTTTGTTGGGAACTGTGTTGTATATCTCCTATATACTTTGGGCCTTCCTAGGTGGTTTAATATAATTTGCTTTTATCTATCAAAAAAAAAAAAAAGATTTGAGCCCGTGCTGATTTGACCTTAGTGTTTTAAACATTTTTATGGCTCAACCTAGACATGACCTTGTCGATCTCCAGGATTACTTTAGGACTACCCTGACCTATTCTTCAAAGATGGAAAGGAAGAGGCTTACCTCATCAAGGTCCAGTTCCCTGTTGATGAGACTCTACTTGCCTAGGCTAGTCATTAATGAGCCTTTACTAAAGATCTCAATAAGGTTATTTCTTATATTTATGTTAAATTTAAAAAAAAATGGGAATAGGTAACAAGAAATAAAAGATGAGAGCAACAAACACACGTATTTACATGCCATGGGCAGAGGAGGAGAAATCCATTATCTTAAATATAGATACATGATATTGCAGTGATTAGAGAAAATTCACGAAACCCTAGAATGCCCAAGAATAATAAGCAATATACTTATGAAGAAAATATATTCTAACTTCAAATGGAAAAGGTTACCCACTTCCTGAGTTCCTGGTATGTTGTCTTCAGAAATAATTTGCTGTGGACGTTAACTGGTCCTTTCCTCTTCATGCTAGCAATGGTTTTTCACTTTGAGATAAATGATGGTTATAAGTGGTTTGTGTTTATAACTATTGCAGCATTCCATGAGCTCTCCTTTCATTAATTTTATCATTGTTGTTTTATGCCTGTGTGGAATTTCTCGAGTTTCAGTATGTTGCTCTGTTTTCTTGTCCTCTTGTTAATCTAGGTCATTTCAATTCAAGCTTTTCTATTAATTTGACACCATTCTTAAAATGGTTATGTAGAGTTTTATTATATTACAAATCCAAAATATTATAAAGTTTATATAGTATATATAGTTCTGATGATGTGGCAATGAACTTCGTGAAGATTGATGATGGAAGGTAATTCCTATTACAAATGAAACTTTTCTTGTTACAACCAAGATAGCTTGGTTGCAATGTAGTTCTTTTTTGGTTTTTGATTGAACATTATTTGTCATATGCCCTGTATAGTAAGATGCTTTACCAGCTCTGTACAATAAGATGCTGTTACCCAATTAGTGGAGCTCTATAATAGCTTTATCTTAGATTTCCTAATTTAACTGGTGGCTTTAGTCTTTCTTGTATGGTTATACTCAAAACCCTTATTGATCTTGGAGCAGGAAATCTCCTATGTATATAACTACTTCAATATAATTACTTTATTGAAGTCCCAATGCATTAATATGTTATTTAAGGTGAGATATTATGTGGAATTTGTGAATACATTGTTGATCTAATGTCAGATCCTGGAACACTTATTCCATCCGATTTGCAGGATCACATGGTATGATGATCCTTTCTTTCCGGCCAGTACCTTGTTCAGAGAGATAGGCTCCCCATGTGCTCTTCTAGCAGTGGGGGTGTGAGTCCATATCTGTCTGCTGCTGGAAATGAATCTGATGACAGAAGGGAACTTACAGCTTGTGCAAATCTACCCAGGCCAAGTAATGATAGTTTCAAGGCAGAGAAGACTCTGATTCAGGCACTTCCAAGCAGGCCTAGTCATCCGCTGCATGGAAGATCCCCCTCATGGACAGAAGGTGTGAGCTCTCCAGCAGTGCGTAGAATGAAAGTGAAGGATGTTTCACAATACATGATTGATGCTGCCAAAGAAAATCCACAGTTGGCACAGAAACTTCATGATGTGTTACTTGAAAGTGGTGTTGTTGCTCCTCGAAACCTATTTACCGAAATATATCCCGAACAGTTAGATGTGCAGATACTTGAGACCAAGTTCCTGACTGAAGATAAAGATGGAAATGAAAAGAGACCAGTAATCCAGAAAATTAAAGATCAAGACAACCCCGGTCCAATTGGCCTGTTGCCACCTCTGCCTCATCATGGGATTCAACCTAGAGCAAGTCCTTGTGCACCGCCAGATCTTAAGCATGTTGAAGGTTTATGGTTTAACAATCTTCTAGAGTTTAAAGAAGTAACTGGACAGTCTGTTTCATCACAATCAGAAGTAACTCATTCGAAATATGCGAAGAATGTTCCTGTTGCTGATGCTGTCAGCGCAGCAGTTGTTGCATTCACGTTGTTGCTGCAGCAAAGCCCAACTACTGACCCAAACCTTGAACTTCCTGTATGCTGCTGGCCACGCTGCCTGCAGCTGTGGTGCAACAACTGCAGCCGTTGGTAAGCATTGCCGCGAACCCTGGAAACTGGTTTTCATTCTCCAAGTGCGTTGCGAGTGCTTTGAACCAATCGGATGGGACGCAAAGTGGGGAGAGGCAGATGTCCACAGGCTGTGAACCGCGTGGTAGTGGCAGGGACCGAACATGACACTTCTGGGACAAACTGAAGGAGAGAACATCAGATACATTCGCGGTAGCTCAAATCAGATGTGGTACTTTGATGATGTTATGACTGTGAGATCCCATGGGATGAAATTGCCTTGGGTGATCGTATTGGACTTGGTATTGGCCTCTGCATTGTATCTTTAGAGTTTATGAACTTCAATTTTTTTTTTAATAGACTATAGAGTTTACCAGCTTCATGTCATATTTGCTAAGCACTAAATCTATGTATTGTTTTAGTTATTTAGGTTTATTTACTTCTTTGGTATATCCCTTGTGTTGCAGGATCATATGGGAGGTATATCGGGACTGGCATGGTACTGTAAGCTTCTCATGCTAACCTGACACCTTGTTTATCAAGTGTTAGGGTCTTTGTTATGGTCATGGTCCTTTTCTATAGATCTAGAACTGCTGGGACTTTATTTTATGTGTGCATTTGTGTTTCTCAATTGCACAGTTTATACTTGCATGTTCAGAAAATGCTGCAGTGGGAACCATGATAAGGGAAGAAACCTAAGAGACATTTAAGAAACCTTAAAAAATATGAATTATGGAGTATTCTATGTCCTGAAAACATTTAATGGATCTACATGAGAAGTATTTTACCCGAATTACAGTAGCCATAGAAGTGGATCTTCCAAAGCTGGCCATTAATAGGAAAAATATTACATTTCCTTAATATGCTGTCATATGAGTGGTAGCACGTGACATCCATTTGATTGTTGGTAGATATGAGAAATGAAAATCAATTTTTTGAATCCTGTGTTTTATGATGCTTGGTTTCTGAAAATGAATGTCTTAACTGACTTGTACAGTTGCAATAGGTTTAAGTTGATTGGGGGTTGTGCCTTTTCTCAATTCCTGAATAACTAAAAATTCAAGACTTCTAAATTTTGATTTCATTTCTTTTGCTATACTTTGAATCCAAACAATAACAAAATTATTTAGTGAAAAGGAGCTTTGAAAATTTGAATATTCCATCTATTGGTAACATACCTAAGTGAAGTATTTCCAGTATCAGGGAAAAGGTTGCTGTATTTCAATATTTTTTCCTGTGTTGTTTCCCAAGATACAAAATTGATTGATTGAAAAACACTGATACCAACAAATCCAACTAATGGTGATTATTGTTTGTTCTGAGGGTGTGCTTTGACCATTTTTGGAGGTATAATTTGGAAAGTCTGCTCATAATGCTGGTTTTATGCCCTCCTATAAATAAAATAATAAGAATAATAATAATAATGCTGGTTTTATGCCCACAGTAAAAATTCTCAAGGACCCTGCATAGTCATTGCTATATCATCTTGCTTGATTCTAGCCTAATCTGGAGGTTTGAGTTCAGTTGCAGTAAAAAAAAATTTGAATAGGATTACCACTTCAAATGTTTTCTTAATCTTAGGCATTTATTCAGCAGATCATCTTCCTTTAAATCAAGGGAGAAATATCAAGAAAGTTACATGGTTGTGCACCTGGTATTATAATGTTATTTATTTCAACTTATAATTCTCTTTACTTGAACTTCCATCTGTTCTTGACTGCCCTTGGACCTTGCTTAAAAATTTGGGACCGAAACTGTAACCAATTTTGTTATAGCTTAAACAAGAGCGTGGAGCATCAATAGTCTGCTACTTTTGCTCTATGTTTTGGTTGCTCCTTGCTTAGATTTTAAGAAAATCCACTAATTATATTTGAGGAGTATTTTATTTCCTTTTATTTTTTATCATTTTCTGTTTGTGAATCTTTTAATGAATATCCCATTTCCCATTCTTGAAAGGTGTTTATTTTGAGTATATTGTCATTTTTTGATTTTATTGTGGTTAAAGCAGAAGTTCCCACCACATATTTCAATCACTTGAAGAATCAAAAGTGAGGCATCCTCTCATCTCTCTCTCTCTCTGTTTAGTGATAGCATTTTAGAAAATGGTGGATATGAAACAGAGCAGAATCTGTGCTGATTCGTGACTATATAAGGATTGCATGGGGTATATGCTTTCAGTAATTGCGTATTACATGCAAGGATCAGAATCATGATTTTTAAAGCTTATTCATTGTAAGTCATTGGAGATGTCCCACTATTTTTAGTTTATTTTTCTCTGTCTATGAATTGATTCTTACTTATTTTTGTTTATATGTCAGCTATTTTTCTTCCTATTGTTAGTGGATGCTGGGGTGGGTAAATTAAGTACCACATTGTTCTTCCGGAAAGACTATATTTAACTTCAAGATCGTCCTGATGATGACGTAGGCTACTCCATATCATTGATAAGCATAGATTTTTTTGCTTTTGTTATCCTGGTTGGCAGATAACCTGCCATCAAACATGCTGCAACGATATTTATCAAGGCCTCATCTGATGCTTATGATTTTTGACATCCTCTTACTTCTTTTCTAAACTATATTTAATTATGCACATCTAATGCCTTTAGACGAATCTTTAAACTCTATTTTCTTTACTTAGAAAACAATCCAATTCATCAAGTTGTCTCAAACCCTATTTCTTTCACTGAAAAAAGTTCTATGTGATCCTATTTTCCACATGCATTGACCTTTTCATCTTTCATGCACATGCTTATTCTTTTCTTTTTTTTTCTTGTTTTGTTTTAAAATTTCCACTCTCGCAACCACAAGATTATTTTTTTCCCACTTGCACATCCACATGCCCACAAATGTTGATTTATATCTACACTTCTTAATCTTTACGAATGTATTTGGGAAAATTTATTATTTCACTCATGTTTATTTCATGACCATGAAAAGACTAAGGCATCCCAATGTTGTTCTCTTCATAAGGTAATCAGGTCCCAAATCTTTCGATTGTGATACAGAATTTCTTCCCAGGTATACTACACTATATACTTCTTTTCACAATATTTTAAATATTTTAAATATGATTTTCTGATAGCCATTGGATTAGTTTCTTTCTTGTGCTAGATTATTGATCTTAGAGAGAAGTTTATGGGCCCTCTACAAGTTTAATGATTACTCAAGGGTTTATGGGCCCATATTATCTCAAAATTGAGGGTGAATCCAATCGTTAATTGGTAAGGTAATCTAGGAATCCAACCCCACTACATACATGAATTTTGGGATTTTAGGGGGAACTGATATACCTCTTTGAGGGAATTGAATTGTTTGGGGTTGGCATTGTCTGTTCTTTCTATTTCATCTTTAAGCGATCTTTTGATCCTTCCAAAGAAGAGGGAAAATCAACTATGTCTTATCATGCATTGACATATATAAAAAAGGCAAATATATCTATTGGAAATCATAAAGAAAGAGGACCTTGTTCTCACATGTAATGCTAAAGCAAAGGACAAAGAAAAAGAAAATAATAATGATGCTAAGGACAATACTAAATGCTGTTTTGCACCTTTATAAAAAGAGGATGGCATCATGTTTAGTTGAATTGTTTTATAGTGCCATCTTTACTCAGAACCCCCAATTCGTAGGGTTTTTCTTGGAGGAATTGAGTTTGTTTGGCATTATTCTTTATTTTACCCGGAATTCTGAAGTGGTTTATTATTATTTTTTTTTTGCAGAGGTAGTTTGTATAGATTAATTCATCGGCCTAACAATCAATTAGATGAAAGGAGGCGTTTAAGGATGGCCTTTGATGCTGTATGCTTCTATATTCTTATTGTTTATATCATTCATTATGAAAGCTTTAAAATTGCTTAAAGATAACAACTTGTAGGATAATGTGTCTATAAAATAATTGAACTTTTCTGCGCCTCGAATGAATTATCTGTATAATTGCACTCCAGTAATAGTTCATCGTGATTTGAAGTCTCCAAACCTTCTTGTGGATAGGAATTGGGTTCTGAAGGTACCCTTTTTGTCTTGTTCATTAATTTTTGTTATCTTCTAAATCTAATCCTGCATGATGTGAATTTTTTCTGCATGTTATTCAGGTATGCGACTTTGGCTTATCAGCGTTAATGAAGATAGTATTTCTTTTCTTTCTTTCCGTGTCAACTGCAGGCACTCAAGCTGCATTTATCAACTTCATATTTCTTTCGCTAGTATCCTGACAGCGACAATACATACTTCTTTCGATTGTTAAATTATGAACAATCTGATCATAAGCTGAACAACAGGAACAATCTGTTCATAAGTGGTGTATGAACAATCTGATAGTGACAATGTCTTGGTAAGTATTTGATGTTGCATGGTCGCTGAAATGGAAGGCTAGTGATTTATCCAAGTTCTGCTCTTACGTCAATTTTGCATTTCAGCAGAAGAGACATACAAATGCAGTGAAGCCCCATGATTAATAAATTACCATTTTCCCTTATTGTAAGTCAGAATGGGACTTCATAATTTTTGTAGTCCATTGGGATGGCCTAAACTAGACTTAGAGATAAGCAGTGTCTTGAAAATTTTCATGACACTTATGAGGGGAAACAATATGATAATATGATGCAACAATGACGTAATGATGGTATAGTGACATTGATCAAGACTCAAGAGGGTATTTTTGCAATCACTATGAAATCAGGTTTATAATTCCACTGGATTCACTTCTGTATACCCTTTTGTAGTATATATCAGGAACTAAGTAATTAATATATTGTCCAAATGCTCCTTATGAAGACGTTAATTTGAGATTAAATTTTATATATTATTAGGTATGCATTACCTTTGAGACTTGGCTCAAGTGGTAAAGGTTTGGGATGGGGTTATGGAGGTTCCGTTCGAACTCTACTTCAATATATATAATTAGGTTTATGCTTACAAACTTTTGGGTTTTAGCCTTTCGAGTCACATGTGTTTAGCTATCAATCTTGACTAAGTTTAAGTTAGGGTGGTAATTGGTTAACTATATACAAGTCTTTGTTACACTTGAAGGTTAGTAAAGTCTTAGTAACCCATCTTATGGGTCCAACCTCCTTCCTGTTTAATAATTAGGAAATAAACATCACCGCATGCAACGATTAACTCTCCTACAAGCTCAAGCTTGAAGCTTGTGGATTTCCGAAGCACACACTCATGCTTCAACACCTCCCACGCGCACGCCCCTAAGGCCCACACGCACGCGGAGTTAGAGTCCACGCGACCAAACAAATACGTGACTTATACCATAAAGAGCCGGATTTGAACCCGTGACTCCTGCCAAACTACTGCTCTCACATAATTCGACAACGACTAACTCTCCTAAAAGCTCAAGTTTGTAGACTGAGTCAACTGACTGGTTACAGCCAATAAATGACATTCAAATATACACTTCTCCATAATGGCGCTTCACACTAACTTAAAGCTACCATGATCAAAACCTTGCTAGTCTGATGTCTGTGATAACGCTAGAATAACCCATCTTATTGGCTTCTTATTCAACAAACTATAAAAACAAAGTTAACCAAGTAAAATAAATCTATTGATTTCACATGCAACACAAAGAAAAGGCTGCTCGGCGGATAGTAGTGTCCTAACTTTCTAGAGCGAATTAAAACAAAGATAGCCATTGTGTTTCATCACAAATGAATTAAAACAAAAGTGCTCAATGCCATAATACCTTACAATTATCATTATCGATCATTAATTTATTTGAGTTCAATGATCACTTTCACTTTCGAATATCGACCGTGCGCTTGATATCGTCGAGAAAAGCAAACCATTACAACCAGAATTATAATTACATTATGTTTGATACTTTCTTCAGTGAGTGGATGGCTCCAGAAGTACTAAGAAATGATTCTGTGATGAAAAGTATGTCCTCTTTCCCAGAATATATTATCAGTCAACTTCTTAAAGATTTGGAGGATCGTCTTATGAAAAATGGTTATATATGGGCAGGTGTGATGTTTTCAGTTTTGGGGTCATACTGTGGGAACTCTCTACATTACAACAGCCATGGGGAGGAATGAACCCAATGCAAGTTGTTGGTGCTGTTGGATTCCAGCATCGGGCGCCTGATATTCCTGTGATGATGTGGATCCTGTTGTTGCAGATATTATTAGGAGCGCTGGCACACGTGAGTATACAGGAGCTGTTTCACCTTCCAATCTGCTCGACTTTGGAACGTATCATGTAGAATGGACTTCTGTTTATTTCATAATCGTGTGACTAAAACATCCTACATCCATCCAGGGGCGGATCCAGAATTTTATATTTGAGGTGTCAGCATTATAATAGACTAGTAGTATATAAGAATTTTTATTTTTTGGGTGTCCGCATTATAATTTTATTTTAACAGGCCAAAAAAGGACTTAATAAAAGAGGTTGTGACACCCCATAACAACACGTAGATCCGCCCCTGCCTGCATCTGTACAGGCCATGGTCGATTATGGATGGAATATGATTATGGATGTATTTACATTCATGATTAAGCAGATACATTTATATGCTGTTTCGGGCATGTTACTCCATTTTGTTCTTTAGAAATCCAAAATTGAGGCCTACATTTGCTGAAATAATGGCTACTCTGAAGCCGTTGCAAAGGCCTATAACCAGTCACACAAGTGCCTAGACCCCAATGCATCAATGCTTGCGGTCAGGTTATGATTCGACCGGCACGAGCTGCTGCAGAAGAACCAGCAGGCTGAAAAAGGAAAGCTTGGAACCAAACTGAATACTGGATCGCCTGGAATGGCCAAAAAGTGAAGGCAGGCCCTGGGCAAATTTGGAACAAATGTAAGAAAAAAGACCATTGAAGACCCTGAGCCAACATATACTTCAATTTGAGAGTATCGTGATTCTTTTTCCTTCTTCACACTTTTCTTTTCCCTCTTTTTTTTTTTTTTGTATTCGTGGTTTGGCTGATAGCCAGCTTTCGAGAATGTGTAATTGTTTGTAAAAATTCATTTGCATTTGTTGTAATCAAGGTTTGAATTTTGTATTATGTTTACTTTAGCATTCAGTGAGATATAGAATGTGATATTTGTATAACTGAAAAAACATGCTCTTGGCATCACTAGCATCCACAGAAAGGAAATCAATAAATTGTCTAACCACAGCAGGAATAGGATTACAGAAATGTTGTGTGAAGTTAGGATTTGGGCAATGGAATTTGCTAGGGTTTCTTGATCTGCTTCTCAGCCAAAACCCAATTTTTTTTTTCTTGTTGCTATTCTCATGGTTATTGACAAAAAATAAGTTTGGAGTGAAAATAGAACCCTATTTCTCAAATCCTTCGTTCCTTTGGAAACAGTTGGTTAGACTGGTATGGTAGAATTTAAGGGGTATACTGTAAAGAAATAAAGCTGAGCCTCCAAGTTTACTTGCAGGCAAACACCCTGGAAGAAAAGAAAAGAAAAGAAAAGAAAAGAAAACTGAAATTCCACCGTCTAAATTCTATCACACAAAAGGATAAGGTAGGGACCATTCCTATACTTATATCAGAAACAGTATGATTTCTTTTCTCTCACCTTAACTAGGAGTCTGATCTCTGAAATGGCTGCTTCTTCGATCTCCACTATTGGAGTAACTCCACTCAATGAGAACCCTCACTCTTCTCTCATACGCCGCCACCGCCATTGCCGCCACCTACTCCGCCGTCGCAGCCACAACCTCCGACCCGCCTGGAAAGCATATCATCCTCGGAGCTACCACACACAGCATCAGTTAAAGGCCAGCAACAGAAACCCATCAAGCCTGCTACTCCTATCACCACTGCTGATTCCACTGACTGGATCGCTTCCTCCTTGACAAGAAGGTTCGGCCTTGGCGCCGGACTCGCATGGGCTGCTTTCCTCGCCGTTGGGGTGGTCTCAGAACAGATCAAAACCCGCCTGAAGCTCAGCAAGAGGCGGGGCCAAAGGCCTCCCATCTAAATTCTGCTTTTAAAATTGTTTTTGAAAACCATTTTTGTTCTGAAAAATAAAGACAACAACGAAAACACGAAAAAAAAAGGTTTGGTTTCCCTTTTTTTTTTTTTCTCCGAAAAACGTGAAGAAGACAGAAAACAGATTTTGTGGGTCTTTTGATTCCTGACTTGGTATTGGTCTGAGGAACACTCTAAAAATATAAAATATATCGTTATGATGTTAAAACCATATTATATTATTTGAATTTAGTGTTTTTTTTTTTTTTGTGTTTTCTGGGTTTTTCAAAACAAAACAAAACTGAGAATTCTTCCTGTTTTCTATGTCCTTTTTATTTTTAAGAACATAAAATAGTTTTAAAAAAATAGGGACCAAAAAGGCCTTTTTGTTCTAAATTCAGCTATTCTTTTGTGTTCTTATTTCACATGAAATAATATATCTGTAGTTAGTACTAGACTCTATAAATCCAGGCCTGCCAAGGATGATGCCATAAGAAGGTACTTTAAGCCTCTATATATTCTGATCCACCTCAGCCAATTAATCCCCATTCTTTAAATTTTTGCCAAATTCAAATACTTTGATACATACTTATGTAGAACAAATTCAATTCTTGCCAATAACTGAACCCTTGTCTTTACAGGGATGTCGAAAAGGAAGAAGAGGTAGTCCTTCCTAATGGAATTAGGTAACATTTTTCACAAACTCCAGTGATCCACCTCTCTATGCTGGTTACACAGGTCATATGAATCAGGTACTATGAGATGAAAGTCGGCGGCGGGCCTGTCTCCAAAACCAGATTTGGCAGATTTGATCTGAAGGGAAGTACAGCGTGGGGAAGTGTTTGTTGGATACATTGATGGTGAGAAGAAGCTTACTACACTGGTAATGGGTCAAGGCCTTATACATGTATGGAATGTGTGAAGGGATACAGAATCTGTATTAAGGACTATGAAATCTGGGGTAAAAGAAGAGTCATAAATTCTCCCACTTGGGTTTAGTGAGAAGGTGTGACTGTTCCTGGTCTTCAAATTCCCCCATCTGCTGCTCTTTGAACAGAGAGTTGAGGCTGATAAAGTTTCTATATAGCTCCAGCCTCCGATTTTTTCCAAAGTTTTGAGAAACACAATGAAGAGAATCCAGAGCCGTTATTATCACTCCATATCAAAATTATTCTTTCACTTTATCAATTGTCTATTATCAGTAATTACCCATATATATAAAAGAAATAATCATTTCTTGAAATGAACATTACCTGCCTTCTTGAATTTTTGACTACTTTACAAAGCCAGCACATCATCTCAAAAGAGGTGATACCACATTCCATATTGAGTTCCACCAAAAGATCATAATCTTCAAAGCCTACATATCTCCCAAATGTTTTTCTCATGGCAAAATTTTAAATAAAATTAACTTGATAACTGACTTATGCGGTAAAGGAGATGGATGTACGGGAAGGTCTCATGTTCTAATCCTTATAAAAACATTTAGATGTAGTAAAAAAACTAACTTGATGCAAAAGACTTAATTGGTTGAATATTTTTAATTATTTAGACTAGATTTAATTGGTTGGATAAAAAATAAGATAGGATAAAAGAAAAATATTGTATTCCGATAAATTGATGCAAAAGACTAAATTAATCTATATTTTGTAACAACTAACAGCACATTTTCATTAATTTTTTGAAAAAACTATTTCGTTTTTATGTGGAGCCACCAACTGGTACAACTGAAAATAGTGGATTATATTAAATGTTTTTTTTTTATTGCCCAATCTCCTATTATTTTGTTTTCATGAAAGTCTCAAAATTTGATCTCTTCCAACCCTTAATCACGAAGTCAAGTCTTATAAAAACTCGAACCCATTCCTTCCTGATCACACTACCTTAACCAATACCAACCTAAGTCTAAGTAGAACTTTGAAATTGTTCTTCCTTCTTTATGCGTTTCTTTTATGTGTCTTACCTAACTCATAACTAAGTTTACTCTATTAGGTAATTTTCATTTTCATTATTAAGATTTCATCAACCAGAAATAATAATAATAATTTGAGAAACTGGTATATTAAACTGTTCAACTGTTTCACAATGACCTCTCATCACGCCAACACTACTTTGAACAAACTTTGGCAAAGGTGAAAATGACAACAAAGGGAAGGGGTAGGAACACATAGTTGCAGGAGAGAGAGACGCCATGGGAACCCGTCCTTGACTCCCATTTCTTAGCCCCACCGCCATTGGTTTCACTGTAAACGTTATTTTCTGAGCCCTTGCACCACATCAACCACATCTGTTTATCTCTCATTCATTGATGTTGGTCTTTTAGGCGGATTCGGCAGGTGGGTTATCAGTTCTTGTTCTTCGTTATCACCGCCTTCCCAAGCTTTGATAAAGTCACTCGACTCGCTGGTATTGCTATCTTTTCTTCAGACGCCTCTAATTTCCAAATAGTGTTTGTTTCAGAGAAAGATATGAAAATTTTCTCGTTGGCGCAGTCGAGAAAATTCATAACTTCTGGACCTTTATGGTCGTGGAATTGAAATATTGAGTTCTGACTCATTTTTGTGAAAAATTAAAGTAGAAACTCACGTTTTCAGGAAATTTCCAAGTTTTTCTCCAGTTTCAGCAACTAGTGAGGAAATTTTTTGTTTATCCTGTTTCATTGGCTGAGGGAAAAGGAAATAAGTTCGATTTTCATAATCTGCAAAACTAATATTATGTTCCAACCAGGTCCATGCAAATGGTCAATGAACTGATATTATTCGGCATCCAAAGCAACATTGAAGACATGATTCTCTTTTTTTTTAAAGGATTATGCTACATAATTTTTGGTTTTTGTTTCTGATTAATTCCTATGAAGTTGAATTTGTTATACTGGCTGTGTTAACCTTATCTTGAAAGGAACACACATTTTAGATGGTGTATAATATTTCCTCCTCTTCCAATACAAACAATTTTAATTGGATCTTTCTTTTCCTTCATTTATTGGGTTTCTAAAACTAATGCTTGCATCAATAGAATCCAGCTTAGTGGCCAGTACCTTTGACTATCAATAAATTATAGGAAAACCTCTAGAAATCTCAACTATTGGATGTTAGATATCAATCACAATGGTTGAATCTCTTCAATACTGAGAAATATAATACTTTATATAGGAAGCCCTCATACCTCTGCTGCAATCTTCGCAGAATGACTGAAGTAAATTGTCCCCATCTGGGTAAATTTTAGATATTGATTTGGGATGGAAAAAAAGGATAAATAAGGTTAAATCAAAACTTTACACCTTTAAAGGCTGTTAGAAATGTATGTGAGTAAATGAGCCAGTGTCTCTGAGATGAGTGAAGAATGTAAGCTTTACTTTGTATCTTTCCATGTTTCCTTCCTCAAGGATACCTTGGCCTCTGGAGGTGGGAATTTTAGGGCACTCACAAAGTGGGAACTTTCTCTGTGAAGCTGCTGATGGAAGACTGAATTGCTGATCAAACTTAGAAAAAGGGCAATCCTTTACACAGGTGTTGCTTGTGGAATTGAGAGTGACAAACCATATCTCTGACAATACAAGGACTGCCTTCTGAGGCCCTTTCTTCTTAGTGTTTGGATTTGACATGTTGCTTGTGTATATTGTGTTGATGAATCATGCTACTGATAGCACTACTTTCTTTCCCTTTTCTTTTCTTTTTAAAATCCCATTAAATATGAGAGTGGATATCCTAATAACCTGTCCTTATAATATTGTTGAATTAGTTTGCTTGAGCCCCTTGCTCCCTCAGTTTGGATTTCATTACTCATAGTCTGCAGCACCACAAGAGCTGTAATAGAGGTGACAAGTTGTGGAGGAAATTGTGGGAGTTAGCCTCTGTTTATGTTTAGATGCATCTGTAGGCTGTATTGTATTGGAGTTTTTTGAAGTGGTAGAGTGCCTTATTGAAGTATTCTTTCAGTCAAATGACTGGTCTAAAGGCTGGAATTTTTTACTTCATAATTCTTTGCTGAGTGGTCTAAGGTTTGGATTTGGAACTTAACATTATGCTGAGTTTATTGATGGAACTAGTTAAGGATTAGAGGTTGTATTTTTGCCTTTTTTCTTCTTGCATTCACTCTTGGTCATCCCATATACACTCTGCTGGCTTCACCCATTGCCACAGTCATTCGTTTGCCTTCATATATTTTTAAAATCAGACAAATGTGGCTCCCTTAAAACATCCCATTCTTCACATTTCAACACCTGTAAAGCCACATGTAATCTTATTAGCTCTATGATAAAAACCTAAAACCAAAAAACCATCTAATATATGTTTAACGCGAATCATAATATCAATCTTTGCAGCCCAACACTTCCATCATCAAACAAAAGAGTGAGGAGAAAGCAGATCTCCTTGACATAAATATCTCATATTTTGAAAGAAACTGTTGCAGTCCCATTGACCAATGGAAGAGCCTTGAAAGAGTTTATATGGTTCAGTCGGGACTATTTGGCCTTTGGTTGACTGTTCAACTCTTTTGGTTAATAATGTTATATCCTTATTCATGAAACAGACATAAATTTACTAAACCATGTCGCCTAGTACTCATTGATCTGCTTATCTGCTATGTTGTACTAAAGTGTGTATGGAATTTCTGATATGCCAGGTTGTACTAATATTTTTTATGCTTTTGTATCTGCATTAAAAGCATTGAATTTTTCTTATGTTTCTTAGTACTTGCTAGTCTTGTACTTGTTAAACTACTCATTCTAAAATAAAATCTGTAAATAAATTCTTGTTGACCTTTATGTGATATAAATATGTTTTTGGTTTTGTCAGGTAGTTTTGACCTTGCTTGTAGTACTATGGGGTCTTCGACTGGGAGTTTTTCTGTTGATGAGGTATGGATGAGAATAGCATTACATGAAATTACACTTTCCATTCTGCATGTGAATATACAAATTGCCCTTATTTGAAGAGTTTATTCTCATTTTACATGAATGCCCACATTCTTAAACAAAAAGTATAATTGGCATCTACAAAATCATTTAGATGCAGCAGCCTTAGATACACAGCTCCATTGCTCTATTTCCACAGGAACTAACTTTTTTATCTCCTCTCATGGTTACAAATACTCTTTAAAATTTGGACTGGACCACATGATTGAAACATCAATTTTAGTACCTTGTCAATCAAGGCTTGCAACATTACTTCCTGTCACATTATAGAACAGTGAAGAATTCTCTTTATGAAAATAGAAGTTGGGTATTGATTTTTTTTTTGATAGGTTATATATATATGTATTTATATTTTCATTCATTATCCCTATTGGGACTTGAATCTGGTTCCCTCTCTATGCCCACCCCAACCCTTAACCACTGAGCTAGACCTCAGTGGCAGAAGTTGGCTATTGATTTCAATAATGATTATAATGTTCTCTACTTATCAGGATTTTACAATGGGGAGAGGATAGGCGCTTTGATGAAATGCGCCTAACTGTGAAATGGCCATTCGACGCCAGCCTTTTCTGCTGTTTCATCCTAGTGTTTTCAATTGATTGTCTTTACCATGTTCCTGGTCTCGACAGTTAAATATGCATTAATAAATTCATTCTTTGACAGGCTGTCTGGGTATGGACTGTGAGTCACTCCAGACAAGAAGTTAAATGCTAGTGGCAGAAATCCATCTCTCCAGGTTGCAGACATAATTGGTTGGATTGTGTGGTCAGTGGGAATTTCAGTTGAAGCTTTTGCTGATCAGCAAAAGTTGTCATTCAAGAATTCCCCACAGAATAGAGGGAAATGGTGTAACATTGGACTGTGGAAATACACCCGCCATCCAAACTATTTCGGTGAGGTTAGTGCTACCATCTCTCCTAATGCACACTTTTTTTCACCAGATTCATGTAGTAACAAAAGCCAGAGTTAAGCTATCTCCTCAACTTAAAGGCCTGACTGAAAAGAAAAATTTAATTGCAGTCTTGGAGGATTGTACAGCTTGATTTGTTTCAGTTGGAAAAAATGAATATCATGTTTGTTTAAATGTCAAACTGGAAAAACAGTAGGTTAGATATCTCCTTGATTTCATTTCCATAAAAACAAAAGAAAGGATGATGAATGTTGTGACAGATTTGCTTTGGTGGGGAATCTTGTTGCTTCCATCCCTGTCCTGAAGGCAGAATGGCTTGTAGTTCTTGACCAATCTTCTCACGGTAAGGTTTCTTTTGTCAGTGGCATACCATTGCTCGAGGTTTGTTTCTCCTGCCTTTCAGTTCTAGCCTTCAAATATCTTATACTTGAGTATTTTGTCATGTTTTGCACAACAATGTTGGAAGCAGGAATCAGCTGAGGTGAAGTTTGGCAATGCGGTCGAATACAGGCACTATAAAAGCATAACTAGGCCAGATTCATATCAGGTTTATTTTTTAAAACTCCTTAATTTATATCATTTTTGAAGAGAAGAGAGATCAAGTGATTAACCCAAAATAGTATGCCTTTCCAGCCTCTATCTCCACTTCCCCCAGGTGTGCAAGTGGCTGCCTCATGGTTCAAAACATTCCTCTTGAGCCCTCTCTCATAGTCAAATCTTCCTCAAGAAGGAGTAAACTGGTGTTTTCATAATCTGCTGACTGCTGCAGTAATTGTTTCTTCTATAATATTTCATGCAAACACCGCAAATATGTTGATGCATTGTATTAGAGTATCTCAAGGCAAATACCTGGCATATATTTTAGAAATTATTTGCTTTTTTAAGCATATAACCATTTTATAAGGCAAATAGACAGGAATAATAAGAGTGAAGATGGCTAGCAAATGTTGAACCTTTCTGACTTGAATTGATTCATTCCTTCTTGAACCAGTTGATTTTATGATAATTATTGTCTTCTTACTCTTAAATTGTGAAAATATGTACATTTCTGCCAGCCAACTTCCAAGAGTGATTGGGAAAGTTCTTTAAGATTTTTTTTTAATTATTGTTGCTCTAATTTTTTTAGCAATAGTGTACAAAATACTTCACCGTATACAAGAAGTATACAGCTAGCCAAAAAGCAAGGGGCACAAAGTTTACCACTCAAGAAAATTAAGAAAATTATTCATGAAATGTTGTGACAAATGCCAATATAAAAAATGATAGAAAATAATTGTGACAGATAAGAGGACACATTCAAGCACATCAAATAACTTAAGAAAATGTATGTATATATGTTTGTCATGTGTTTTTCTATTAAATGTGTTTTCTTTAGCTGTTTTAAGAAAATGTTTATATGCAAACTAAATTGAGAAAAGTCCAAAGATATGCCATTATTGTAATTTACCCTTATTTCAAATTAAAATCAAAACTATGTTTTCCAGGTTGCCTTTTTTTAATGGACAGACGTTTAGCAGCTTCCAATCACATAGAGGTTGAAAGAAAAGGAGAAAACTAGATGATGTGGTATTCTTTTTCAAAGAAAACAAAATATATTCATACACTCCTGCTATAATATTTGACAATGAGATTACCATAAAGGCCGGGCTACTATGAGGGTTCGCGTTTTCCATTGTCAGACTGCCTGGTCTGGTCTTTCGCATCAACGATGCAGATAAACCCGTAAAGAAAAGGGGGTCCAAGGACGCAAGGCTACCGCCTCTCCAATGCTTTAAGCTAGCAAAGATGCATGAAGAAAAGGAAGTACGATAATTGGTGGTTATATACCTTTCCTCATGAGTTCTTGTTTTATACTTGAATTTGTCTTGATTTTAGGAAAGATAATGTGATTTTGGTGATGAGATATCTCTTTCTTATCAGCATCACCCTCCTCGATTTTGGAAGGATATTTTCAAGATGTTGAAATAAACTCTTTACCAAAGACCAATTCTTCCTGTTAAGGGTCGATGTTTTCGGCGCTGCATGAGATTCGTGGATGTCGAGATCCGCAGATAAATAAATTTACGCGCAATTTCCTCCTTAACATATTTGTTTTTGCCTAACTAATTCATATGGTAGACACCACACCACTGTGACGCCCAAAACCCGGTGTGGGGTCCGCTGATCAATCGTCAACCTACTAAAAACTCACAGGATATACCTGGGTGACCCGACACCGCACTATTATGTCCTATTTATCTGGATCCATATTTTCACAAAATCTGCTAGCCTCCATTTGTTCGGGGAGCCTAATCTAACATACAACCCGATAACCATATATCCATGACCATTCAGATTTCATCAGGCGAAGAGAATGGCCAAGAACGTCATCCGTCCATATCCCCAATGTACAACTATATCACAATAATACACTTTAATACAATCCATAAGAGTCCGATCACGACCCTCTTACCATTATTATGATAACCACTTTATATTGACAATAGTCCAAATAACTGAATTTAAAATTTTTATACAAAGCACGCTAACTGCGTCATTCTGCAAGACTTTTACAAAAGATTTATCAAGGCTACATGTCTACTCCGCAATCATAGCCCTTCGCTGAGTGTTATCGCCCACCGGCACCCACCGAAAGGTCCTGATGGATAAGCAGCAGCTTCAAGAAGCGATAACCTTTACGCGGTTACCCTCACCCAAGTCAAGCATTACCTAACGCTCAATTAACATTTCTTATTCACATTCCACGCTGTCACTTCGATTCTATATAATCCTACATGATACGCTTCAAATGACGACCATCATGCAACATGCGCCTGTCCTCATCGACTCCTCACACAACTAAGTCTACGTGCGAGCAAACCGCTATTCCAGATTTACATCCACGATTATTTTCAAACAAATTTTACTGTTTTATAAATCAAAATTTTTTTGATGATACATCACAACGATCATTTTATATTTAAAATCCACGAATGCTCGGTAATTCGATTTTAAGTGTGTCTCACCGCGCCCAACCTTATTAATTTTTATGCTAAACGCCAACACCGCTGGGGACTATGTCTAACCATAATCGACGGGTTTTCACACCAGGAGGATCTATCCCTTCGCTGAGCACTACATTTATTTTCTTTTTACCATTTTGGTCTCAACCGTGACCCACTGGATTGTCTCCATTTACTAAGCCCCACCCAATCAAACACCAAACACAGCAGAAACATTTAACAATGCACTACACCTATTTAAATGCTACGTCTCTCACAAGATATGCGCAGAATGCAAATACGCCATTTCACGTTATATCACGCCATGCTTATAACAATGTTATATATATGGACAACACAATCCATTAATAACTTATCGGGTGTCATGGACAATCACATCACCGCATATGAATCCATACAATCATTCTTCATTCACGCCAACCTATCATGTAAATATATATCAACATTCACATTCAACATGTCATTCTATGATCAAATAATGACACACAAGCAAGCCAATGTAAATTACCATTGCACATAACAATTTATCATATGTTAAAATGTTGGAATACACATATTGACATCCAAACAGGTCACTACATTATCAAGTAGTGGCACACTCACAATCGAGTCATGTCATGGCCATTTGCACATATAAACTCATCTCATGTCAACATGTTAGAGCACACACATTAACACCCAACACATCACTCTTAGTCAAACAATGACGCTGATCTCACATCACGCCGCATGTAGATGCCCACAAAATTCCATGATAACAGTTAACATAAACATGCAATAGTTCCGAACTTACCAAACTAGTCCCCTAAGGCCATGTTTGGCAATGCCAGTGATTATGACACTCAGACTCTGACCCACTGCTCGCCCCAATTAGACTGGACAAATTTAAGGCTCCGTCCCGTGTTTGGTACAATGAAATAAAATTATGGACTTTTATCCTACGCTTGGTACATACCTGACTGCTGCTTGTTTTTTTTTACTTAATGCCGAATATAATTTTTTTAGCTTAATAATTATAGGGATGATTAAATGGGATGATTATTTTGGATTCCCGTCTAAATTTCATTCTTAATGGTACAATGTTTAATTTAATTTTAATCGGTTTTAATAGGTTTTGTTTATTTTCAACCATAAGGGTTCGTGTATTGTTATCAGAAACCCAAAAAAAATTGGGAATTTTCAAAATGGCAAATGTTAATAAAAATAATAACGTTATAAGGGTCTAAAGAAATCCTAGAAAATTTAGATCTGATGATGAACGACCGGGCTGCTAAATTTGTCTCATAAATTTAACGACCTGAAAGCCTCACAGATACATGACAAACTTGGAATTTTCCGCATTTTTCCTCAAGATAAGTTGTCGCGATTTCTAGGACGTAGATTTTTACGAAACTAAAGCAGTGAAACGTATTTGGCAGAACGGTCTTAATGAAGTAATATGAATCATGTATCCAAAATAATAATAATAAGCCCTACTTCCGATTATATTTTAAAATAATTTTATTATTTTATTTTTATACTTTAATATACATACACTATTATTATAATACTTTTAATAAATAATTTATAAAATTCATAATATATTTTATAATATATATTCTCTAATTTATATATTGTTAAATTTATATTTTAATATATTATATCATATAGTTTATGAGTTACTTATAGTTTTTTTATTTCATGTATTTATTAGTTATTTGATAATATATTAGTTAATAAATTTTTTGTTTAAATTTTTTAGTTACATTAATTATTTTGTAAAAACTAAAATATTTTGTCCTCGCTTAGTCCCAAGTGAGACTCCACTGATTCGAGGGGTTAAAAACCAAGACAAAATAA